>JAUJYP020001305.1:35000-37500 GCA_030674075.2 Linum usitatissimum | reverse complement strand
GTTTAGGGTTTAGGGTTTAGGGTTTAGGGTTTAGGGTTTAGGGTTTAGGGTTTAGGGTTTAGGGTTTAGGGTTTAGGGTTTAGGGTTTAGGGTTTAGGGTTTAGGGTTTAGGGTTTAGGGTTTAGGGTTTAGGGTTTAGGGTTTAGGGTTTAGGGTTTAGGGTTTAGGGTTTAGGGTTTAGGGTTTAGGGTTTAGGGTTTAGGGTTTAGGGTTTAGGGTTTAGGGTTTAGGGTTTAGGGTTTAGGGTTTAGGGTTTAGGGTTTAGGGTTTAGGGTTTAGGGTTTAGGGTTTAGGGTTTAGGGTTTAGGGTTTAGGGTTTAGGGTTTAGGGTTTAGGGTTTAGGGTTTAGGGTTTAGGGTTTAGGGTTTAGGGTTTAGGGTTTAGGGTTTAGGGTTTAGGGTTTAGGGTTTAGGGTTTAGGGTTTAGGGTTTAGGGTTTAGGGTTTAGGGTTTAGGGTTTAGGGTTTAGGGTTTTAGGGTTTAGGGTTTAGGGTTTAGGGTTTAGGGTTTAGGGTTTAGGGTTTAGGGTTTAGGGTTTAGGGTTTAGGGTTTAGGGTTTAGGGTTTAGGGTTTAGGGTTTAGGGTTTAGGGTTTAGGGTTTAGGGTTTAGGGTTTAGGGTTTAGGGTTTAGGGTTTAGGGTTTAGGGTTTAGGGTTTAGGGTTTAGGGTTTAGGGTTTAGGGTTTAGGGTTTAGGGTTTAGGGTTTAGGGTTTAGGGTTTAGGGTTTAGGGTTTAGGGTTTAGGGTTTAGGGTTTAGGGTTTAGGGTTTAGGGTTTAGGGTTTAGGGTTTAGGGTTTAGGGTTTAGGGTTTAGGGTTTAGGGTTTAGGGTTTAGGGTTTAGGGTTTAGGGTTTAGGGTTTAGGGTTTAGGGTTTAGGGTTTAGGGTTTAGGGTTTAGGGTTTAGGGTTTAGGGTTTAGGGTTTAGGGTTTAGGGTTTAGGGTTTAGGGTTTAGGGTTTAGGGTTTAGGGTTTAGGGTTTAGGGTTTAGGGTTTAGGGTTTAGGGTTTAGGGTTTAGGGTTTAGGGTTTAGGGTTTAGGGTTTAGGGTTTAGGGTTTAGGGTTTAGGGTTTAGGGTTTAGGGTTTAGGGTTTAGGGTTTAGGGTTTAGGGTTTAGGGTTTAGGGTTTAGGGTTTAGGGTTTAGGGTTTAGGGTTTAGGGTTTAGGGTTTAGGGTTTAGGGTTTAGGGTTTAGGGTTTAGGGTTTAGGGTTTAGGGTTTAGGGTTTAGGGTTTAGGGTTTAGGGTTTAGGGTTTAGGGTTTAGGGTTTAGGGTTTAGGGTTTAGGGTTTAGGGTTTAGGGTTTAGGGTTTAGGGTTTAGGGTTTAGGGTTTAGGGTTTAGGGTTTAGGGTTTAGGGTTTAGGGTTTAGGGTTTAGGGTTTAGGGTTTAGGGTTTAGGGTTTAGGGTTTAGGGTTTAGGGTTTAGGGTTTAGGGTTTAGGGTTTAGGGTTTAGGGTTTAGGGTTTAGGGTTTAGGGTTTAGGGTTTAGGGTTTAGGGTTTAGGGTTTAGGGTTTAGGGTTTAGGGTTTAGGGTTTAGGGTTTAGGGTTTAGGGTTTAGGGTTTAGGGTTTAGGGTTTAGGGTTTAGGGTTTAGGGTTTAGGGTTTAGGGTTTAGGGTTTAGGGTTTAGGGTTTAGGGTTTAGGGTTTAGGGTTTAGGGTTTAGGGTTTAGGGTTTAGGGTTTTAGGGTTTAGGGTTTAGGGTTTAGGGTTTAGGGTTTAGGGTTTAGGGTTTAGGGTTTAGGGTTTAGGGTTTAGGGTTTAGGGTTTAGGGTTTAGGGTTTAGGGTTTAGGGTTTAGGGTTTAGGGTTTAGGGTTTAGGGTTTAGGGTTTAGGGTTTAGGGTTTAGGGTTTAGGGTTTAGGGTTTAGGGTTTAGGGTTTAGGGTTTAGGGTTTAGGGTTTAGGGTTTAGGGTTTAGGGTTTAGGGTTTAGGGTTTAGGGTTTAGGGTTTAGGGTTTAGGGTTTAGGGTTTAGGGTTTAGGGTTTAGGGTTTAGGGTTTAGGGTTTAGGGTTTAGGGTTTAGGGTTTAGGGTTTAGGGTTTAGGGTTTAGGGTTTAGGGTTTAGGGTTTAGGGTTTAGGGTTTAGGGTTTAGGGTTTAGGGTTTAGGGTTTAGGGTTTAGGGTTTAGGGTTTAGGGTTTAGGGTTTAGGGTTTAGGGTTTAGGGTTTAGGGTTTAGGGTTTAGGGTTTAGGGTTTAGGGTTTAGGGTTTAGGGTTTAGGGTTTAGGGTTTAGGGTTTAGGGTTTAGGGTTTAGGGTTTAGGGTTTAGGGTTTAGGGTTTAGGGTTTAGGGTTTAGGGTTTAGGGTTTAGGGTTTAGGGTTTAGGGTTTAGGGTTTAGGGTTTAGGGTTTAGGGTTTAGGGTTTAGGGTTTAGGGTTTAGGGTTTAGGGTTTAGGGTTTAGGGTTTAGGGTTTAGGGTTTAGGGTTTAGGGTTTAGGGTTTAGGGTTTAGGGTTTAGGGTTTAGGGTTTAGGGTTTAGGGTTTAGGGTTTAGGGTTTAGGGTTTAG
>JAUJYP020001305.1:20000-30000 GCA_030674075.2 Linum usitatissimum | reverse complement strand
AGGGTTTAGGGTTTAGGGTTTAGGGTTTAGGGTTTAGGGTTTAGGGTTTAGGGTTTAGGGTTTAGGGTTTAGGGTTTAGGGTTTAGGGTTTAGGGTTTAGGGTTTAGGGTTTAGGGTTTAGGGTTTAGGGTTTAGGGTTTAGGGTTTAGGGTTTAGGGTTTAGGGTTTAGGGTTTAGGGTTTAGGGTTTAGGGTTTAGGGTTTAGGGTTTAGGGTTTAGGGTTTAGGGTTTAGGGTTTAGGGTTTAGGGTTTAGGGTTTAGGGTTTAGGGTTTAGGGTTTAGGGTTTAGGGTTTAGGGTTTAGGGTTTAGGGTTTAGGGTTTAGGGTTTAGGGTTTAGGGTTTAGGGTTTAGGGTTTAGGGTTTAGGGTTTAGGGTTTAGGGTTTAGGGTTTAGGGTTTAGGGTTTAGGGTTTAGGGTTTAGGGTTTAGGGTTTAGGGTTTAGGGTTTAGGGTTTAGGGTTTAGGGTTTAGGGTTTAGGGTTTAGGGTTTAGGGTTTAGGGTTTAGGGTTTAGGGTTTAGGGTTTAGGGTTTAGGGTTTAGGGTTTAGGGTTTAGGGTTTAGGGTTTAGGGTTTAGGGTTTAGGGTTTAGGGTTTAGGGTTTAGGGTTTAGGGTTTAGGGTTTAGGGTTTAGGGTTTAGGGTTTAGGGTTTAGGGTTTAGGGTTTAGGGTTTAGGGTTTAGGGTTTAGGGTTTAGGGTTTAGGGTTTAGGGTTTAGGGTTTAGGGTTTAGGGTTTAGGGTTTAGGGTTTAGGGTTTAGGGTTTAGGGTTTAGGGTTTAGGGTTTAGGGTTTAGGGTTTAGGGTTTAGGGTTTAGGGTTTAGGGTTTAGGGTTTAGGGTTTAGGGTTTAGGGTTTAGGGTTTAGGGTTTAGGGTTTAGGGTTTAGGGTTTAGGGTTTAGGGTTTAGGGTTTAGGGTTTAGGGTTTAGGGTTTAGGGTTTAGGGTTTAGGGTTTAGGGTTTAGGGTTTAGGGTTTAGGGTTTAGGGTTTAGGGTTTAGGGTTTAGGGTTTAGGGTTTAGGGTTTAGGGTTTAGGGTTTAGGGTTTAGGGTTTAGGGTTTAGGGTTTAGGGTTTAGGGTTTAGGGTTTAGGGTTTAGGGTTTAGGGTTTAGGGTTTAGGGTTTAGGGTTTAGGGTTTAGGGTTTAGGGTTTAGGGTTTAGGGTTTAGGGTTTAGGGTTTAGGGTTTAGGGTTTAGGGTTTAGGGTTTAGGGTTTAGGGTTTAGGGTTTAGGGTTTAGGGTTTAGGGTTTAGGGTTTAGGGTTTAGGGTTTAGGGTTTAGGGTTTAGGGGGTAGGGTTTAGGGTTTAGGGTTTAGGGTTTAGGGTTTAGGGTTTAGGGTTTAGGGTTTAGGGTTTAGGGTTTAGGGTTTAGGGTTTAGGGTTTAGGGTTTAGGGTTTAGGGTTTAGGGTTTAGGGTTTAGGGTTTAGGGTTTAGGGTTTAGGGTTTAGGGTTTAGGGTTTAGGGTTTAGGGTTTAGGGTTTAGGGTTTAGGGTTTAGGGTTTAGGGTTTAGGGTTTAGGGTTTAGGGTTTAGGGTTTAGGGTTTAGGGTTTAGGGTTTAGGGTTTAGGGTTTAGGGTTTAGGGTTTAGGGTTTAGGGTTTAGGGTTTAGGGTTTAGGGTTTAGGGTTTAGGGTTTAGGGTTTAGGGTTTAGGGTTTAGGGTTTAGGGTTTAGGGTTTAGGGTTTAGGGTTTAGGGTTTAGGGTTTAGGGTTTAGGGTTTAGGGTTTAGGGTTTAGGGTTTAGGGTTTAGGGTTTAGGGTTTAGGGTTTAGGGTTTAGGGTTTAGGGTTTAGGGTTTAGGGTTTAGGGTTTAGGGTTTAGGGTTTAGGGTTTAGGGTTTAGGGTTTAGGGTTTAGGGTTTAGGGTTTAGGGTTTAGGGTTTAGGGTTTAGGGTTTAGGGTTTAGGGTTTAGGGTTTAGGGTTTAGGGTTTAGGGTTTAGGGTTTAGGGTTTAGGGTTTAGGGTTTAGGGTTTAGGGTTTAGGGTTTAGGGTTTAGGGTTTAGGGTTTAGGGTTTAGGGTTTAGGGTTTAGGGTTTAGGGTTTAGGGTTTAGGGTTTAGGGTTTAGGGTTTAGGGTTTAGGGTTTAGGGTTTAGGGTTTAGGGTTTAGGGTTTAGGGTTTAGGGTTTAGGGTTTAGGGTTTAGGGTTTAGGGTTTAGGGTTTAGGGTTTAGGGTTTAGGGTTTAGGGTTTAGGGTTTAGGGTTTAGGGTTTAGGGTTTAGGGTTTAGGGTTTAGGGTTTAGGGGGTAGGGTTTAGGGTTTAGGGTGTAGGGTTTAGGGTTTAGGGTTTAGGGTTTAGGGTTTAGGGTTTAGGGTTTAGGGTTTAGGGTTTAGGGTTTAGGGTTTAGGGTTTAGGGTTTAGGGTTTAGGGTTTAGGGTTTAGGGTTTAGGGTTTAGGGTTTAGGGTTTAGGGTTTAGGGTTTAGGGTTTAGGGTTTAGGGTTTAGGGTTTAGGGTTTAGGGTTTAGGGTTTAGGGTTTAGGGTTTAGGGTTTAGGGTTTAGGGTTTAGGGTTTAGGGTTTAGGGTTTAGGGTTTAGGGTTTAGGGTTTAGGGTTTAGGGTTTAGGGTTTAGGGTTTAGGGTTTAGGGTTTAGGGTTTAGGGTTTAGGGTTTAGGGTTTAGGGTTTAGGGTTTAGGGTTTAGGGTTTAGGGTTTAGGGTTTAGGGTTTAGGGTTTAGGGTTTAGGGTTTAGGGTTTAGGGTTTAGGGTTTAGGGTTTAGGGTTTAGGGTTTAGGGTTTAGGGTTTAGGGTTTAGGGTTTAGGGTTTAGGGTTTAGGGTTTAGGGTTTAGGGTTTAGGGTTTAGGGTTTAGGGTTTAGGGTTTAGGGTTTAGGGTTTAGGGTTTAGGGTTTAGGGTTTAGGGTTTAGGGTTTAGGGTTTAGGGTTTAGGGTTTAGGGTTTAGGGTTTAGGGTTTAGGGTTTAGGGTTTAGGGTTTAGGGTTTGGGGTTTAGGGTTTAGGGTTTAGGGTTTAGGGTTTAGGGTTTAGGGTTTAGGGTTTAGGGTTTAGGGTTTAGGGTTTAGGGTTTAGGGTTTAGGGTTTAGGGTTTAGGGTTTAGGGTTTAGGGTTTAGGGTTTAGGGTTTAGGGTTTAGGGTTTAGGGTTTAGGGTTTAGGGTTTAGGGTTTAGGGTTTAGGGTTTAGGGTTTAGGGTTTAGGGTTTAGGGTTTAGGGTTTAGGGTTTAGGGTTTAGGGTTTAGGGTTTAGGGTTTAGGGTTTAGGGTTTAGGGTTTAGGGTTTAGGGTTTAGGGTTTAGGGTTTAGGGTTTAGGGTTTAGGGTTTAGGGTTTAGGGTTTAGGGTTTAGGGTTTAGGGTTTAGGGTTTAGGGTTTAGGGTTTAGGGTTTAGGGTTTAGGGTTTAGGGTTTAGGGTTTAGGGTTTAGGGTTTAGGGTTTAGGGTTTAGGGTTTAGGGTTTAGGGTTTAGGGTTTAGGGTTTAGGGTTTAGGGTTTAGGGTTTAGGGTTTAGGGTTTAGGGTTTAGGGTTTAGGGTTTAGGGTTTAGGGTTTAGGGTTTAGGGTTTAGGGTTTAGGGTTTAGGGTTTAGGGTTTAGGGTTTAGGGTTTAGGGTTTAGGGTTTAGGGTTTAGGGTTTAGGGTTTAGGGTTTAGGGTTTAGGGTTTAGGGTTTAGGGTTTAGGGTTTAGGGTTTAGGGTTTAGGGTTTAGGGTTTAGGGTTTAGGGTTTAGGGTTTAGGGTTTAGGGTTTAGGGTTTAGGGTTTAGGGTTTAGGGTTTAGGGTTTAGGGTTTAGGGTTTAGGGTTTAGGGTTTAGGGTTTAGGGTTTAGGGTTTAGGGTTTAGGGTTTAGGGTTTAGGGTTTAGGGTTTAGGGTTTAGGGTTTAGGGTTTAGGGTTTAGGGTTTAGGGTTTAGGGTTTAGGGTTTAGGGTTTAGGGTTTAGGGTTTAGGGTTTAGGGTTTAGGGTTTAGGGTTTAGGGTTTAGGGTTTAGGGTTTAGGGTTTAGGGTTTAGGGTTTAGGGTTTAGGGTTTAGGGTTTAGGGTTTAGGGTTTAGGGTTTAGGGTTTAGGGTTTAGGGTTTAGGGTTTAGGGTTTAGGGTTTAGGGTTTAGGGTTTAGGGTTTAGGGTTTAGGGTTTAGGGTTTAGGGTTTAGGGTTTAGGGTTTAGGGTTTAGGGTTTAGGGTTTAGGGTTTAGGGTTTAGGGTTTAGGGTTTAGGGTTTAGGGTTTAGGGTTTAGGGTTTAGGGTTTAGGGTTTAGGGTTTAGGGTTTAGGGTTTAGGGTTTAGGGTTTAGGGTTTAGGGTTTAGGGTTTAGGGTTTAGGGTTTAGGGTTTAGGGTTTAGGGTTTAGGGTTTAGGGTTTAGGGTTTAGGGTTTAGGGTTTAGGGTTTAGGGTTTAGGGTTTAGGGTTTAGGGTTTAGGGTTTAGGGTTTAGGGTTTAGGGTTTAGGGTTTAGGGTTTAGGGTTTAGGGTTTAGGGTTTAGGGTTTAGGGTTTAGGGTTTAGGGTTTAGGGTTTAGGGTTTAGGGTTTAGGGTTTAGGGTTTAGGGTTTAGGGTTTAGGGTTTAGGGTTTAGGGTTTAGGGTTTAGGGTTTAGGGTTTAGGGTTTAGGGTTTAGGGTTTAGGGTTTAGGGTTTAGGGTTTAGGGTTTAGGGTTTAGGGTTTAGGGTTTAGGGTTTAGGGTTTAGGGTTTAGGGTTTAGGGTTTAGGGTTTAGGGTTTAGGGTTTAGGGTTTAGGGTTTAGGGTTTAGGGTTTAGGGTTTAGGGTTTAGGGTTTAGGGTTTAGGGTTTAGGGTTTAGGGTTTAGGGTTTAGGGTTTAGGGTTTAGGGTTTAGGGTTTAGGGTTTAGGGGGTTTAGGGTTTAGGGTTTAGGGTTTAGGGTTTAGGGTTTAGGGTTTAGGGTTTAGGGTTTAGGGTTTAGGGTTTAGGGTTTAGGGTTTAGGGTTTAGGGTTTAGGGTTTAGGGTTTAGGGTTTAGGGTTTAGGGTTTAGGGTTTAGGGTTTAGGGTTTAGGGTTTAGGGTTTAGGGTTTAGGGTTTAGGGTTTAGGGTTTAGGGTTTAGGGTTTAGGGTTTAGGGTTTAGGGTTTAGGGTTTAGGGTTTAGGGTTTAGGGTTTAGGGTTTAGGGTTTAGGGTTTAGGGTTTAGGGTTTAGGGTTTAGGGTTTAGGGTTTAGGGTTTAGGGTTTAGGGTTTAGGGTTTAGGGTTTAGGGTTTAGGGTTTAGGGTTTAGGGTTTAGGGTTTAGGGTTTAGGGTTTAGGGTTTAGGGTTTAGGGTTTAGGGTTTAGGGTTTAGGGTTTAGGGTTTAGGGTTTAGGGTTTAGGGTTTAGGGTTTAGGGTTTAGGGTTTAGGGTTTAGGGTTTAGGGTTTAGGGTTTAGGGTTTAGGGTTTAGGGTTTAGGGTTTAGGGTTTAGGGTTTAGGGTTTAGGGTTTAGGGTTTAGGGTTTAGGGTTTAGGGTTTAGGGTTTAGGGTTTAGGGTTTAGGGTTTAGGGTTTAGGGTTTAGGGTTTAGGGTTTAGGGTTTAGGGTTTAGGGTTTAGGGTTTAGGGTTTAGGGTTTAGGGTTTAGGGTTTAGGGTTTAGGGTTTAGGGTTTAGGGTTTAGGGTTTAGGGTTTAGGGTTTAGGGTTTAGGGTTTAGGGTTTAGGGTTTAGGGTTTAGGGTTTAGGGTTTAGGGTTTAGGGTTTAGGGTTTAGGGTTTAGGGTTTAGGGTTTAGGGTTTAGGGTTTAGGGTTTAGGGTTTAGGGTTTAGGGTTTAGGGTTTAGGGTTTAGGGTTTAGGGTTTAGGGTTTAGGGTTTAGGGTTTAGGGTTTAGGGTTTAGGGTTTAGGGTTTAGGGTTTAGGGTTTAGGGTTTAGGGTTTAGGGTTTAGGGTTTAGGGTTTAGGGTTTAGGGTTTAGGGTTTAGGGTTTAGGGTTTAGGGTTTAGGGTTTAGGGTTTAGGGTTTAGGGTTTAGGGTTTAGGGTTTAGGGTTTAGGGTTTAGGGTTTAGGGTTTAGGGTTTAGGGTTTAGGGTTTAGGGTTTAGGGTTTAGGGTTTAGGGTTTAGGGTTTAGGGTTTAGGGTTTAGGGTTTAGGGTTTAGGGTTTAGGGTTTAGGGTTTAGGGTTTAGGGTTTAGGGTTTAGGGTTTAGGGTTTAGGGTTTAGGGTTTAGGGTTTAGGGTTTAGGGTTTAGGGTTTAGGGTTTAGGGTTTAGGGTTTAGGGTTTAGGGTTTAGGGTTTAGGGTTTAGGGTTTAGGGTTTAGGGTTTAGGGTTTAGGGTTTAGGGTTTAGGGTTTAGGGTTTAGGGTTTAGGGTTTAGGGTTTAGGGTTTAGGGTTTAGGGTTTAGGGTTTAGGGTTTAGGGTTTAGGGTTTAGGGTTTAGGGTTTAGGGTTTAGGGTTTAGGGTTTAGGGTTTAGGGTTTAGGGTTTAGGGTTTAGGGTTTAGGGTTTAGGGTTTAGGGTTTAGGGTTTAGGGTTTAGGGTTTAGGGTTTAGGGTTTTTAGGGTTTAGGGTTTAGGGTTTAGGGTTTTTTAGGGTTTAGGGTTTAGGGTTTAGGGTTTAGGGTTTAGGGTTTAGGGTTTAGGGTTTAGGGTTTAGGGTTTAGGGTTTAGGGTTTAGGGTTTAGGGTTTAGGGTTTAGGGTTTAGGGTTTAGGGTTTAGGGTTTAGGGTTTAGGGTTTAGGGTTTAGGGTTTAGGGTTTAGGGTTTAGGGTTTAGGGTTTAGGGTTTAGGGTTTAGGGTTTAGGGTTTAGGGTTTAGGGTTTAGGGTTTAGGGTTTAGGGTTTAGGGTTTAGGGTTTAGGGTTTAGGGTTTAGGGTTTAGGGTTTAGGGTTTAGGGTTTAGGGTTTAGGGTTTAGGGTTTAGGGTTTAGGGTTTAGGGTTTAGGGTTTAGGGTTTAGGGTTTAGGGTTTAGGGTTTAGGGTTTAGGGTTTAGGGTTTAGGGTTTAGGGTTTAGGGTTTAGGGTTTAGGGTTTAGGGTTTAGGGTTTAGGGTTTAGGGTTTAGGGTTTAGGGTTTAGGGTTTAGGGTTTAGGGTTTAGGGTTTAGGGTTTAGGGTTTAGGGTTTAGGGTTTAGGGTTTAGGGTTTAGGGTTTAGGGTTTAGGGTTTAGGGTTTAGGGTTTAGGGTTTAGGGTTTAGGGTTTAGGGTTTAGGGTTTAGGGTTTAGGGTTTAGGGTTTAGGGTTTAGGGTTTAGGGTTTAGGGTTTAGGGTTTAGGGTTTAGGGTTTAGGGTTTAGGGTTTAGGGTTTAGGGTTTAGGGTTTAGGGTTTAGGGTTTAGGGTTTAGGGTTTAGGGTTTAGGGTTTAGGGTTTAGGGTTTAGGGTTTAGGGTTTAGGGTTTAGGGTTTAGGGTTTAGGGTTTAGGGTTTAGGGTTTAGGGTTTAGGGTTTAGGGTTTAGGGTTTAGGGTTTAGGGTTTAGGGTTTAGGGTTTAGGGTTTAGGGTTTAGGGTTTAGGGTTTAGGGTTTAGGGTTTAGGGTTTAGGGTTTAGGGTTTAGGGTTTAGGGTTTAGGGTTTAGGGTTTAGGGTTTAGGGTTTAGGGTTTAGGGTTTAGGGTTTAGGGTTTAGGGTTTAGGGTTTAGGGTTTAGGGTTTAGGGTTTAGGGTTTAGGGTTTAGGGTTTAGGGTTTAGGGTTTAGGGTTTAGGGTTTAGGGTTTAGGGTTTAGGGTTTAGGGTTTAGGGTTTAGGGTTTAGGGTTTAGGGTTTAGGGTTTAGGGTTTAGGGTTTAGGGTTTAGGGTTTAGGGTTTAGGGTTTAGGGTTTAGGGTTTAGGGTTTAGGGTTTAGGGTTTAGGGTTTAGGGTTTAGGGTTTAGGGTTTAGGGTTTAGGGTTTAGGGTTTAGGGTTTAGGGTTTAGGGTTTAGGGTTTAGGGTTTAGGGTTTAGGGTTTAGGGTTTAGGGTTTAGGGTTTAGGGTTTAGGGTTTAGGGTTTAGGGTTTAGGGTTTAGGGTTTAGGGTTTAGGGTTTAGGGTTTAGGGTTTAGGGTTTAGGGTTTAGGGTTTAGGGTTTAGGGTTTAGGGTTTAGGGTTTAGGGTTTAGGGTTTAGGGTTTAGGGTTTAGGGTTTAGGGTTTAGGGTTTAGGGTTTAGGGTTTAGGGTTTAGGGTTTAGGGTTTAGGGTTTAGGGTTTAGGGTTTAGGGTTTAGGGTTTAGGGTTTAGGGTTTAGGGTTTAGGGTTTAGGGTTTAGGGTTTAGGGTTTAGGGTTTAGGGTTTAGGGTTTAGGGTTTAGGGTTTAGGGTTTAGGGTTTAGGGTTTAGGGTTTAGGGTTTAGGGTTTAGGGTTTAGGGTTTAGGGTTTAGGGTTTAGGGTTTAGGGTTTAGGGTTTAGGGTTTAGGGTTTAGGGTTTAGGGTTTAGGGTTTAGGGTTTAGGGTTTAGGGTTTAGGGTTTAGGGTTTAGGGTTTAGGGTTTAGGGTTTAGGGTTTAGGGTTTAGGGTTTAGGGTTTAGGGTTTAGGGTTTAGGGTTTAGGGTTTAGGGTTTAGGGTTTAGGGTTTAGGGTTTAGGGTTTAGGGTTTAG
Organism: Linum usitatissimum; assembly: GCA_030674075.2. NCBI lineage: Eukaryota > Viridiplantae > Streptophyta > Magnoliopsida > Malpighiales > Linaceae > Linum > Linum usitatissimum. Next base: position 21,584 of record JAUJYP020001305.1, on the reverse strand, counting down.
GGTTTAGGGTTTAGGGTTTAGGGTTTAGGGTTTAGGGTTTAGGGTTTAGGGTTTAGGGTTTAGGGTTTAGGGTTTAGGGTTTAGGGTTTAGGGTTTAGGGTTTAGGGTTTAGGGTTTAGGGTTTAGGGTTTAGGGTTTAGGGTTTAGGGTTTAGGGTTTAGGGTTTAGGGTTTAGGGTTTAGGGTTTAGGGTTTAGGGTTTAGGGTTTAGGGTTTAGGGTTTAGGGTTTAGGGTTTAGGGTTTAGGGTTTAGGGTTTAGGGTTTAGGGTTTAGGGTTTAGGGTTTAGGGTTTAGGGTTTAGGGTTTAGGGTTTAGGGTTTAGGGTTTAGGGTTTAGGGTTTAGGGTTTAGGGTTTAGGGTTTAGGGTTTAGGGTTTAGGGTTTAGGGTTTAGGGTTTAGGGTTTAGGGTTTAGGGTTTAGGGTTTAGGGTTTAGGGTTTAGGGTTTAGGGTTTAGGGTTTAGGGTTTAGGGTTTAGGGTTTAGGGTTTAGGGTTTAGGGTTTAGGGTTTAGGGTTTAGGGTTTAGGGTTTAGGGTTTAGGGTTTAGGGTTTAGGGTTTAGGGTTTAGGGTTTTAGGGTTTAGGGTTTAGGGTTTAGGGTTTAGGGTTTAGGGTTTAGGGTTTAGGGTTTAGGGTTTAGGGTTTAGGGTTTAGGGTTTAGGGTTTAGGGTTTAGGGTTTAGGGTTTAGGGTTTAGGGTTTAGGGTTTAGGGTTTAGGGTTTAGGGTTTAGGGTTTAGGGTTTAGGGTTTAGGGTTTAGGGTTTAGGGTTTAGGGTTTAGGGTTTAGGGTTTAGGGTTTAGGGTTTAGGGTTTAGGGTTTAGGGTTTAGGGTTTAGGGTTTAGGGTTTAGGGTTTAGGGTTTAGGGTTTAGGGTTTAGGGTTTAGGGTTTAGGGTTTAGGGTTTAGGGTTTAGGGTTTAGGGTTTAGGGTTTAGGGTTTAGGGTTTAGGGTTTAGGGTTTAGGGTTTAGGGTTTAGGGTTTAGGGTTTAGGGTTTAGGGTTTAGGGTTTAGGGTTTAGGGTTTAGGGTTTAGGGTTTAGGGTTTAGGGTTTAGGGTTTAGGGTTTAGGGTTTAGGGTTTAGGGTTTAGGGTTTAGGGTTTAGGGTTTAGGGTTTAGGGTTTAGGGTTTAGGGTTTAGGGTTTAGGGTTTAGGGTTTAGGGTTTAGGGTTTAGGGTTTAGGGTTTAGGGTTTAGGGTTTAGGGTTTAGGGTTTAGGGTTTAGGGTTTAGGGTTTAGGGTTTAGGGTTTAGGGTTTAGGGTTTAGGGTTTAGGGTTTAGGGTTTAGGGTTTAGGGTTTAGGGTTTAGGGTTTAGGGTTTAGGGTTTAGGGTTTAGGGTTTAGGGTTTAGGGTTTAGGGTTTAGGGTTTAGGGTTTAGGGTTTAGGGTTTAGGGTTTAGGGTTTAGGGTTTAGGGTTTAGGGTTTAGGGTTTAGGGTTTAGGGTTTAGGGTTTAGGGTTTAGGGTTTAGGGTTTAGGGTTTAGGGTTTAGGGTTTAGGGTTTAGGGTTTAGGGTTTAGGGTTTAGGGTTTAGGGTTTAGGGTTTAGGGTTTAGGGTTTAGGGTTTAGGGTTTAGGGTTTAGGGTTTAGG
>JAUJYP020001305.1:0-15000 GCA_030674075.2 Linum usitatissimum | reverse complement strand
GGTTTAGGGTTTAGGGTTTAGGGTTTAGGGTTTAGGGTTTAGGGTTTAGGGTTTAGGGTTTAGGGTTTAGGGTTTAGGGTTTAGGGTTTAGGGTTTAGGGTTTAGGGTTTAGGGTTTAGGGTTTAGGGTTTAGGGTTTAGGGTTTAGGGTTTAGGGTTTAGGGTTTAGGGTTTAGGGTTTAGGGTTTAGGGTTTAGGGTTTAGGGTTTAGGGTTTAGGGTTTAGGGTTTAGGGTTTAGGGTTTAGGGTTTAGGGTTTAGGGTTTAGGGTTTAGGGTTTAGGGTTTAGGGTTTAGGGTTTAGGGTTTAGGGTTTAGGGTTTAGGGTTTAGGGTTTAGGGTTTAGGGTTTAGGGTTTAGGGTTTAGGGTTTAGGGTTTAGGGTTTAGGGTTTAGGGTTTAGGGTTTAGGGTTTAGGGTTTTAGGGTTTAGGGTTTAGGGTTTAGGGTTTAGGGTTTAGGGTTTAGGGTTTAGGGTTTAGGGTTTAGGGTTTAGGGTTTAGGGTTTAGGGTTTAGGGTTTAGGGTTTAGGGTTTAGGGTTTAGGGTTTAGGGTTTAGGGTTTAGGGTTTAGGGTTTAGGGTTTAGGGTTTAGGGTTTAGGGTTTAGGGTTTAGGGTTTAGGGTTTAGGGTTTAGGGTTTAGGGTTTAGGGTTTAGGGTTTAGGGTTTAGGGTTTAGGGTTTAGGGTTTAGGGTTTAGGGTTTAGGGTTTAGGGTTTAGGGTTTAGGGTTTAGGGTTTAGGGTTTAGGGTTTAGGGTTTAGGGTTTAGGGTTTAGGGTTTAGGGTTTAGGGTTTAGGGTTTAGGGTTTAGGGTTTAGGGTTTAGGGTTTAGGGTTTAGGGTTTAGGGTTTAGGGTTTAGGGTTTAGGGTTTAGGGTTTAGGGTTTAGGGTTTAGGGTTTAGGGTTTAGGGTTTAGGGTTTAGGGTTTAGGGTTTAGGGTTTAGGGTTTAGGGTTTAGGGTTTAGGGTTTAGGGTTTAGGGTTTAGGGTTTAGGGTTTAGGGTTTAGGGTTTAGGGTTTAGGGTTTAGGGTTTAGGGTTTAGGGTTTAGGGTTTAGGGTTTAGGGTTTAGGGTTTAGGGTTTAGGGTTTAGGGTTTAGGGTTTAGGGTTTAGGGTTTAGGGTTTAGGGTTTAGGGTTTAGGGTTTAGGGTTTAGGGTTTAGGGTTTAGGGTTTAGGGTTTAGGGTTTAGGGTTTAGGGTTTAGGGTTTAGGGTTTAGGGTTTAGGGTTTAGGGTTTAGGGTTTAGGGTTTAGGGTTTAGGGTTTAGGGTTTAGGGTTTAGGGTTTAGGGTTTAGGGTTTAGGGTTTAGGGTTTAGGGTTTAGGGTTTAGGGTTTAGGGTTTAGGGTTTAGGGTTTAGGGTTTAGGGTTTAGGGTTTAGGGTTTAGGGTTTAGGGTTTAGGGTTTAGGGTTTAGGGTTTAGGGTTTAGGGTTTAGGGTTTAGGGTTTAGGGTTTAGGGTTTAGGGTTTAGGGTTTAGGGTTTAGGGTTTAGGGTTTAGGGTTTAGGGTTTAGGGTTTAGGGTTTAGGGTTTAGGGTTTAGGGTTTAGGGTTTAGGGTTTAGGGTTTAGGGTTTAGGGTTTAGGGTTTAGGGTTTAGGGTTTAGGGTTTAGGGTTTAGGGTTTAGGGTTTAGGGTTTAGGGTTTAGGGTTTAGGGTTTAGGGTTTAGGGTTTAGGGTTTAGGGTTTAGGGTTTAGGGTTTAGGGTTTAGGGTTTAGGGTTTAGGGTTTAGGGTTTAGGGTTTAGGGTTTAGGGTTTAGGGTTTAGGGTTTAGGGTTTAGGGTTTAGGGTTTAGGGTTTAGGGTTTAGGGTTTAGGGTTTAGGGTTTAGGGTTTAGGGTTTAGGGTTTAGGGTTTAGGGTTTAGGGTTTAGGGTTTAGGGTTTAGGGTTTAGGGTTTAGGGTTTAGGGTTTAGGGTTTAGGGTTTAGGGTTTAGGGTTTAGGGTTTAGGGTTTAGGGTTTAGGGTTTAGGGTTTAGGGTTTAGGGTTTAGGGTTTAGGGTTTAGGGTTTAGGGTTTAGGGTTTAGGGTTTAGGGTTTAGGGTTTAGGGTTTAGGGTTTAGGGTTTAGGGTTTAGGGTTTAGGGTTTAGGGTTTAGGGTTTAGGGTTTAGGGTTTAGGGTTTAGGGTTTAGGGTTTAGGGTTTAGGGTTTAGGGTTTAGGGTTTAGGGTTTAGGGTTTAGGGTTTAGGGTTTAGGGTTTAGGGTTTAGGGTTTAGGGTTTAGGGTTTAGGGTTTAGGGTTTAGGGTTTAGGGTTTAGGGTTTAGGGTTTAGGGTTTAGGGTTTAGGGTTTAGGGTTTAGGGTTTAGGGTTTAGGGTTTAGGGTTTAGGGTTTAGGGTTTAGGGTTTAGGGTTTAGGGTTTAGGGTTTAGGGTTTAGGGTTTAGGGTTTAGGGTTTAGGGTTTAGGGTTTAGGGTTTAGGGTTTAGGGTTTAGGGTTTAGGGTTTAGGGTTTAGGGTTTAGGGTTTAGGGTTTAGGGTTTAGGGTTTAGGGTTTAGGGTTTAGGGTTTAGGGTTTAGGGTTTAGGGTTTAGGGTTTAGGGTTTAGGGTTTAGGGTTTAGGGTTTAGGGTTTAGGGTTTAGGGTTTAGGGTTTAGGGTTTAGGGTTTAGGGTTTAGGGTTTAGGGTTTAGGGTTTAGGGTTTAGGGTTTAGGGTTTAGGGTTTAGGGTTTAGGGTTTAGGGTTTAGGGTTTAGGGTTTAGGGTTTAGGGTTTAGGGTTTAGGGTTTAGGGTTTAGGGTTTAGGGTTTAGGGTTTAGGGTTTAGGGTTTAGGGTTTAGGGTTTAGGGTTTAGGGTTTAGGGTTTAGGGTTTAGGGTTTAGGGTTTAGGGTTTAGGGTTTAGGGTTTAGGGTTTAGGGTTTAGGGTTTAGGGTTTAGGGTTTAGGGTTTAGGGTTTAGGGTTTAGGGTTTAGGGTTTAGGGTTTAGGGTTTAGGGTTTAGGGTTTAGGGTTTAGGGTTTAGGGTTTAGGGTTTAGGGTTTAGGGTTTAGGGTTTAGGGTTTAGGGTTTAGGGTTTAGGGTTTAGGGTTTAGGGTTTAGGGTTTAGGGTTTAGGGTTTAGGGTTTAGGGTTTAGGGTTTAGGGTTTAGGGTTTAGGGTTTAGGGTTTAGGGTTTAGGGTTTAGGGTTTAGGGTTTAGGGTTTAGGGTTTAGGGTTTAGGGTTTAGGGTTTAGGGTTTAGGGTTTAGGGTTTAGGGTTTAGGGTTTAGGGTTTAGGGTTTAGGGTTTAGGGTTTAGGGTTTAGGGTTTAGGGTTTAGGGTTTAGGGTTTAGGGTTTAGGGTTTAGGGTTTAGGGTTTAGGGTTTAGGGTTTAGGGTTTAGGGTTTAGGGTTTAGGGTTTAGGGTTTAGGGTTTAGGGTTTAGGGTTTAGGGTTTAGGGTTTAGGGTTTAGGGTTTAGGGTTTAGGGTTTAGGGTTTAGGGTTTAGGGTTTAGGGTTTAGGGTTTAGGGTTTAGGGTTTAGGGTTTAGGGTTTAGGGTTTAGGGTTTAGGGTTTAGGGTTTAGGGTTTAGGGTTTAGGGGGTAGGGTTTAGGGTTTAGGGTTTAGGGTTTAGGGTTTAGGGTTTAGGGTTTAGGGTTTAGGGTTTAGGGTTTAGGGTTTAGGGTTTAGGGTTTAGGGTTTAGGGTTTAGGGTTTAGGGTTTAGGGTTTAGGGTTTAGGGTTTAGGGTTTAGGGTTTAGGGTTTAGGGTTTAGGGTTTAGGGTTTAGGGTTTAGGGTTTAGGGTTTAGGGTTTAGGGTTTAGGGTTTAGGGTTTAGGGTTTAGGGTTTAGGGTTTAGGGTTTAGGGTTTAGGGTTTAGGGTTTAGGGTTTAGGGTTTAGGGTTTAGGGTTTAGGGTTTAGGGTTTAGGGTTTAGGGTTTAGGGTTTAGGGTTTAGGGTTTAGGGTTTAGGGTTTAGGGTTTAGGGTTTAGGGTTTAGGGTTTAGGGTTTAGGGTTTAGGGTTTAGGGGTTTAGGGTTTAGGGTTTAGGGTTTAGGGTTTAGGGTTTAGGGTTTAGGGTTTTAGGGTTTAGGGTTTAGGGTTTAGGGTTTAGGGTTTAGGGTTTAGGGTTTAGGGTTTAGGGTTTAGGGTTTAGGGTTTAGGGTTTAGGGTTTAGGGTTTAGGGTTTAGGGTTTAGGGTTTAGGGTTTAGGGTTTAGGGTTTAGGGTTTAGGGTTTAGGGTTTAGGGTTTAGGGTTTAGGGTTTAGGGTTTAGGGTTTAGGGTTTAGGGTTTAGGGTTTAGGGTTTAGGGTTTAGGGTTTAGGGTTTAGGGTTTAGGGTTTAGGGTTTAGGGTTTAGGGTTTAGGGTTTAGGGTTTAGGGTTTAGGGTTTAGGGTTTAGGGTTTAGGGTTTAGGGTTTAGGGTTTAGGGTTTAGGGTTTAGGGTTTAGGGTTTAGGGTTTAGGGTTTAGGGTTTAGGGTTTAGGGTTTAGGGTTTAGGGTTTAGGGTTTAGGGTTTAGGGTTTAGGGTTTAGGGTTTAGGGTTTAGGGTTTAGGGTTTAGGGTTTAGGGTTTAGGGTTTAGGGTTTAGGGTTTAGGGTTTAGGGTTTAGGGTTTAGGGTTTAGGGTTTAGGGTTTAGGGTTTAGGGTTTAGGGTTTAGGGTTTAGGGTTTAGGGTTTAGGGTTTAGGGTTTAGGGTTTAGGGTTTAGGGTTTAGGGTTTAGGGTTTAGGGTTTAGGGTTTAGGGTTTAGGGTTTAGGGTTTAGGGTTTAGGGTTTAGGGTTTAGGGTTTAGGGTTTAGGGTTTAGGGTTTAGGGTTTAGGGTTTAGGGTTTAGGGTTTAGGGTTTAGGGTTTAGGGTTTAGGGTTTAGGGTTTAGGGTTTAGGGTTTAGGGTTTAGGGTTTAGGGTTTAGGGTTTAGGGTTTAGGGTTTAGGGTTTAGGGTTTAGGGTTTAGGGTTTAGGGTTTAGGGTTTAGGGTTTAGGGTTTAGGGTTTAGGGTTTAGGGTTTAGGGTTTAGGGTTTAGGGTTTAGGGTTTAGGGTTTAGGGTTTAGGGTTTAGGGTTTAGGGTTTAGGGTTTAGGGTTTAGGGTTTAGGGTTTAGGGTTTAGGGTTTAGGGTTTAGGGTTTAGGGTTTAGGGTTTAGGGTTTAGGGTTTAGGGTTTAGGGTTTAGGGTTTAGGGTTTAGGGTTTAGGGTTTAGGGTTTAGGGTTTAGGGTTTAGGGTTTAGGGTTTAGGGTTTAGGGTTTAGGGTTTAGGGTTTAGGGTTTAGGGTTTAGGGTTTAGGGTTTAGGGTTTAGGGTTTAGGGTTTAGGGTTTAGGGTTTAGGGTTTAGGGTTTAGGGTTTAGGGTTTAGGGTTTAGGGTTTAGGGTTTAGGGTTTAGGGTTTAGGGTTTAGGGTTTAGGGTTTAGGGTTTAGGGTTTAGGGTTTAGGGTTTAGGGTTTAGGGTTTAGGGTTTAGGGTTTAGGGTTTAGGGTTTAGGGTTTAGGGTTTAGGGTTTAGGGTTTAGGGTTTAGGGTTTAGGGTTTAGGGTTTAGGGTTTAGGGTTTAGGGTTTAGGGTTTAGGGTTTAGGGTTTAGGGTTTAGGGTTTAGGGTTTAGGGTTTAGGGTTTAGGGTTTAGGGTTTAGGGTTTAGGGTTTAGGGTTTAGGGTTTAGGGTTTAGGGTTTAGGGTTTAGGGTTTAGGGTTTAGGGTTTAGGGTTTAGGGTTTAGGGTTTAGGGTTTAGGGTTTAGGGTTTAGGGTTTAGGGTTTAGGGTTTAGGGTTTAGGGTTTAGGGTTTAGGGTTTAGGGTTTAGGGTTTAGGGTTTAGGGTTTAGGGTTTAGGGTTTAGGGTTTAGGGTTTAGGGTTTAGGGTTTAGGGTTTAGGGTTTAGGGTTTAGGGTTTAGGGTTTAGGGTTTAGGGTTTAGGGTTTAGGGTTTAGGGTTTAGGGTTTAGGGTTTAGGGTTTAGGGTTTAGGGTTTAGGGTTTAGGGTTTAGGGTTTAGGGTTTAGGGTTTAGGGTTTAGGGTTTAGGGTTTAGGGTTTAGGGTTTAGGGTTTAGGGTTTAGGGTTTAGGGTTTAGGGTTTAGGGTTTAGGGTTTAGGGTTTAGGGTTTAGGGTTTAGGGTTTAGGGTTTAGGGTTTAGGGTTTAGGGTTTAGGGTTTAGGGTTTAGGGTTTAGGGTTTAGGGTTTAGGGTTTAGGGTTTAGGGTTTAGGGTTTAGGGTTTAGGGTTTAGGGTTTAGGGTTTAGGGTTTAGGGTTTAGGGTTTAGGGTTTAGGGTTTAGGGTTTAGGGTTTAGGGTTTAGGGTTTAGGGTTTAGGGTTTAGGGTTTAGGGTTTAGGGTTTAGGGTTTAGGGTTTAGGGTTTAGGGTTTAGGGTTTAGGGTTTAGGGTTTAGGGTTTAGGGTTTAGGGTTTAGGGTTTAGGGTTTAGGGTTTAGGGTTTAGGGTTTAGGGTTTAGGGTTTAGGGTTTAGGGTTTAGGGTTTAGGGTTTAGGGTTTAGGGTTTAGGGTTTAGGGTTTAGGGTTTAGGGTTTAGGGTTTAGGGTTTAGGGTTTAGGGTTTAGGGTTTAGGGTTTAGGGTTTAGGGTTTAGGGTTTAGGGTTTAGGGTTTAGGGTTTAGGGTTTAGGGTTTAGGGTTTAGGGTTTAGGGTTTAGGGTTTAGGGTTTAGGGTTTAGGGTTTAGGGTTTAGGGTTTAGGGTTTAGGGTTTAGGGTTTAGGGTTTAGGGTTTAGGGTTTAGGGTTTAGGGTTTAGGGTTTAGGGTTTAGGGTTTAGGGTTTAGGGTTTAGGGTTTAGGGTTTAGGGTTTAGGGTTTAGGGTTTAGGGTTTAGGGTTTAGGGTTTAGGGTTTAGGGTTTAGGGTTTAGGGTTTAGGGTTTAGGGTTTAGGGTTTAGGGTTTAGGGTTTAGGGTTTAGGGTTTAGGGTTTAGGGTTTAGGGTTTAGGGTTTAGGGTTTAGGGTTTAGGGTTTAGGGTTTAGGGTTTAGGGTTTAGGGTTTAGGGTTTAGGGTTTAGGGTTTAGGGTTTAGGGTTTAGGGTTTAGGGTTTAGGGTTTAGGGTTTAGGGTTTAGGGTTTAGGGTTTAGGGTTTAGGGTTTAGGGTTTAGGGTTTAGGGTTTAGGGTTTAGGGTTTAGGGTTTAGGGTTTAGGGTTTAGGGTTTAGGGTTTAGGGTTTAGGGTTTAGGGTTTAGGGTTTAGGGTTTAGGGTTTAGGGTTTAGGGTTTAGGGTTTAGGGTTTAGGGTTTAGGGTTTAGGGTTTAGGGTTTAGGGTTTAGGGTTTAGGGTTTAGGGTTTAGGGTTTAGGGTTTAGGGTTTAGGGTTTAGGGTTTAGGGTTTAGGGTTTAGGGTTTAGGGTTTAGGGTTTAGGGTTTAGGGTTTAGGGTTTAGGGTTTAGGGTTTAGGGTTTAGGGTTTAGGGTTTAGGGTTTAGGGTTTAGGGTTTAGGGTTTAGGGTTTAGGGTTTAGGGTTTAGGGTTTAGGGTTTAGGGTTTAGGGTTTAGGGTTTAGGGTTTAGGGTTTAGGGTTTAGGGTTTAGGGTTTAGGGTTTAGGGTTTAGGGTTTAGGGTTTAGGGTTTAGGGTTTAGGGTTTAGGGTTTAGGGTTTAGGGTTTAGGGTTTAGGGTTTAGGGTTTAGGGTTTAGGGTTTAGGGTTTAGGGTTTAGGGTTTAGGGTTTAGGGTTTAGGGTTTAGGGTTTAGGGTTTAGGGTTTAGGGTTTAGGGTTTAGGGTTTAGGGTTTAGGGTTTAGGGTTTAGGGTTTAGGGTTTAGGGTTTAGGGTTTAGGGTTTAGGGTTTAGGGTTTAGGGTTTAGGGTTTAGGGTTTAGGGTTTAGGGTTTAGGGTTTAGGGTTTAGGGTTTAGGGTTTAGGGTTTAGGGTTTAGGGTTTAGGGTTTAGGGTTTAGGGTTTAGGGTTTAGGGTTTAGGGTTTAGGGTTTAGGGTTTAGGGTTTAGGGTTTAGGGTTTAGGGTTTAGGGTTTAGGGTTTAGGGTTTAGGGTTTAGGGTTTAGGGTTTAGGGTTTAGGGTTTAGGGTTTAGGGTTTAGGGTTTAGGGTTTAGGGTTTAGGGTTTAGGGTTTAGGGTTTAGGGTTTAGGGTTTAGGGTTTAGGGTTTAGGGTTTAGGGTTTAGGGTTTAGGGTTTAGGGTTTAGGGTTTAGGGTTTAGGGTTTAGGGTTTAGGGTTTAGGGTTTAGGGTTTAGGGTTTAGGGTTTAGGGTTTAGGGTTTAGGGTTTAGGGTTTAGGGTTTAGGGTTTAGGGTTTAGGGTTTAGGGTTTAGGGTTTAGGGTTTAGGGTTTAGGGTTTAGGGTTTAGGGTTTAGGGTTTAGGGTTTAGGGTTTAGGGTTTAGGGTTTAGGGTTTAGGGTTTAGGGTTTAGGGTTTAGGGTTTAGGGTTTAGGGGGTAGGGTTTAGGGTTTAGGGTTTAGGGTTTAGGGTTTAGGGTTTAGGGTTTAGGGTTTAGGGTTTAGGGTTTAGGGTTTAGGGTTTAGGGTTTAGGGTTTAGGGTTTAGGGTTTAGGGTTTAGGGTTTAGGGTTTAGGGTTTAGGGTTTAGGGTTTAGGGTTTAGGGTTTAGGGTTTAGGGTTTAGGGTTTAGGGTTTAGGGTTTAGGGTTTAGGGTTTAGGGTTTAGGGTTTAGGGTTTAGGGTTTAGGGTTTAGGGTTTAGGGTTTAGGGTTTAGGGTTTAGGGTTTAGGGTTTAGGGTTTAGGGTTTAGGGTTTAGGGTTTAGGGTTTAGGGTTTAGGGTTTAGGGTTTAGGGTTTAGGGTTTAGGGTTTAGGGTTTAGGGTTTAGGGTTTAGGGTTTAGGGTTTAGGGTTTAGGGTTTAGGGTTTAGGGTTTAGGGTTTAGGGTTTAGGGTTTAGGGTTTAGGGTTTAGGGTTTAGGGTTTAGGGTTTAGGGTTTAGGGTTTAGGGTTTAGGGTTTAGGGTTTAGGGTTTAGGGTTTAGGGTTTAGGGTTTAGGGTTTAGGGTTTAGGGTTTAGGGTTTAGGGTTTAGGGTTTAGGGTTTAGGGTTTAGGGTTTAGGGTTTAGGGTTTAGGGTTTAGGGTTTAGGGTTTAGGGTTTAGGGTTTAGGGTTTAGGGTTTAGGGTTTAGGGTTTAGGGTTTAGGGTTTAGGGTTTAGGGTTTAGGGTTTAGGGTTTAGGGTTTAGGGTTTAGGGTTTAGGGTTTAGGGTTTAGGGTTTAGGGTTTAGGGTTTAGGGTTTAGGGTTTAGGGTTTAGGGTTTAGGGTTTAGGGTTTAGGGTTTAGGGTTTAGGGTTTAGGGTTTAGGGTTTAGGGTTTAGGGTTTAGGGTTTAGGGTTTAGGGTTTAGGGTTTAGGGTTTAGGGTTTAGGGTTTAGGGTTTAGGGTTTAGGGTTTAGGGTTTAGGGTTTAGGGTTTAGGGTTTAGGGTTTAGGGTTTAGGGTTTAGGGTTTAGGGTTTAGGGTTTAGGGTTTAGGGTTTAGGGTTTAGGGTTTAGGGTTTAGGGTTTAGGGTTTAGGGTTTAGGGTTTAGGGGGTTTAGGGTTTAGGGTTTAGGGTTTAGGGTTTAGGGTTTAGGGTTTAGGGTTTAGGGTTTAGGGTTTAGGGTTTAGGGTTTAGGGTTTAGGGTTTAGGGTTTAGGGTTTAGGGTTTAGGGTTTAGGGTTTAGGGTTTAGGGTTTAGGGTTTAGGGTTTAGGGTTTAGGGTTTAGGGTTTAGGGTTTAGGGTTTAGGGTTTAGGGTTTAGGGTTTAGGGTTTAGGGTTTAGGGTTTAGGGTTTAGGGTTTAGGGTTTAGGGTTTAGGGTTTAGGGTTTAGGGTTTAGGGTTTAGGGTTTAGGGTTTAGGGTTTAGGGTTTAGGGTTTAGGGTTTAGGGTTTAGGGTTTAGGGTTTAGGGTTTAGGGTTTAGGGTTTAGGGTTTAGGGTTTAGGGTTTAGGGTTTAGGGTTTAGGGTTTAGGGTTTAGGGTTTAGGGTTTAGGGTTTAGGGTTTAGGGTTTAGGGTTTAGGGTTTAGGGTTTAGGGTTTAGGGTTTAGGGTTTAGGGTTTAGGGTTTAGGGTTTAGGGTTTAGGGTTTAGGGTTTAGGGTTTAGGGTTTAGGGTTTAGGGTTTAGGGTTTAGGGTTTAGGGTTTAGGGTTTAGGGTTTAGGGTTTAGGGTTTAGGGTTTAGGGTTTAGGGTTTAGGGTTTAGGGTTTAGGGTTTAGGGTTTAGGGTTTAGGGTTTAGGGTTTAGGGTTTAGGGTTTAGGGTTTAGGGTTTAGGGTTTAGGGTTTAGGGTTTAGGGTTTAGGGTTTAGGGTTTAGGGTTTAGGGTTTAGGGTTTAGGGTTTAGGGTTTAGGGTTTAGGGTTTAGGGTTTAGGGTTTAGGGTTTAGGGTTTAGGGTTTAGGGTTTAGGGTTTAGGGTTTAGGGTTTAGGGTTTAGGGTTTAGGGTTTAGGGTTTAGGGTTTAGGGTTTAGGGTTTAGGGTTTAGGGTTTAGGGTTTAGGGTTTAGGGTTTAGGGTTTAGGGTTTAGGGTTTAGGGTTTAGGGTTTAGGGTTTAGGGTTTAGGGTTTAGGGTTTAGGGTTTAGGGTTTAGGGTTTAGGGTTTAGGGTTTAGGGTTTAGGGTTTAGGGTTTAGGGTTTAGGGTTTAGGGTTTAGGGTTTAGGGTTTAGGGTTTAGGGTTTAGGGTTTAGGGTTTAGGGTTTAGGGTTTAGGGTTTAGGGTTTAGGGTTTAGGGTTTAGGGTTTAGGGTTTAGGGTTTAGGGTTTAGGGTTTAGGGTTTAGGGTTTAGGGTTTAGGGTTTAGGGTTTAGGGTTTAGGGTTTAGGGTTTAGGGTTTAGGGTTTAGGGTTTAGGGTTTAGGGTTTAGGGTTTAGGGTTTAGGGTTTAGGGTTTAGGGTTTAGGGTTTAGGGTTTAGGGTTTAGGGTTTAGGGTTTAGGGTTTAGGGTTTAGGGTTTAGGGTTTAGGGTTTAGGGTTTAGGGTTTAGGGTTTAGGGTTTAGGGGGTTTAGGGTTTAGGGTTTAGGGTTTAGGGTTTAGGGTTTAGGGTTTAGGGTTTAGGGTTTAGGGTTTAGGGTTTAGGGTTTAGGGTTTAGGGTTTAGGGGGTTTAGGGTTTAGGGTTTAGGGTTTAGGGTTTAGGGTTTAGGGTTTAGGGTTTAGGGTTTAGGGTTTAGGGTTTAGGGTTTAGGGTTTAGGGTTTAGGGTTTAGGGTTTAGGGTTTAGGGTTTAGGGTTTAGGGTTTAGGGTTTAGGGTTTAGGGTTTAGGGTTTAGGGTTTAGGGTTTAGGGTTTAGGGTTTAGGGTTTAGGGTTTAGGGTTTAGGGTTTAGGGTTTAGGGTTTAGGGTTTAGGGTTTAGGGTTTAGGGTTTAGGGTTTAGGGTTTAGGGTTTAGGGTTTAGGGTTTAGGGTTTAGGGTTTAGGGTTTAGGGTTTAGGGTTTAGGGTTTAGGGTTTAGGGTTTAGGGTTTAGGGTTTAGGGTTTAGGGTTTAGGGTTTAGGGTTTAGGGTTTAGGGTTTAGGGTTTAGGGTTTAGGGGTTTTAGGGTTTAGGGTTTAGGGTTTAGGGTTTAGGGTTTAGGGTTTAGGGTTTAGGGTTTAGGGTTTAGGGTTTAGGGTTTAGGGTTTAGGGTTTAGGGTTTAGGGTTTAGGGTTTAGGGTTTAGGGTTTAGGGTTTAGGGTTTAGGGTTTAGGGTTTAGGGTTTAGGGTTTAGGGTTTAGGGTTTAGGGTTTAGGGTTTAGGGTTTAGGGTTTAGGGTTTAGGGTTTAGGGTTTAGGGTTTAGGGTTTAGGGTTTAGGGTTTAGGGTTTAGGGTTTAGGGTTTAGGGTTTAGGGTTTAGGGTTTAGGGTTTAGGGTTTAGGGTTTAGGGTTTAGGGTTTAGGGTTTAGGGTTTAGGGTTTAGGGTTTAGGGTTTAGGGTTTAGGGTTTAGGGTTTAGGGTTTAGGGTTTAGGGTTTAGGGTTTAGGGTTTAGGGTTTAGGGTTTAGGGTTTAGGGTTTAGGGTTTAGGGTTTAGGGTTTAGGGTTTAGGGTTTAGGGTTTAGGGTTTAGGGTTTAGGGTTTAGGGTTTAGGGTTTAGGGTTTAGGGTTTAGGGTTTAGGGTTTAGGGTTTAGGGTTTAGGGTTTAGGGTTTAGGGTTTAGGGTTTAGGGTTTAGGGTTTAGGGTTTAGGGTTTAGGGTTTAGGGTTTAGGGTTTAGGGTTTAGGGTTTAGGGTTTAGGGTTTAGGGTTTAGGGTTTAGGGTTTAGGGTTTAGGGTTTAGGGTTTAGGGTTTAGGGTTTAGGGTTTAGGGTTTAGGGTTTAGGGTTTAGGGTTTAGGGTTTAGGGTTTAGGGTTTAGGGTTTAGGGTTTAGGGTTTAGGGTTTAGGGTTTAGGGTTTAGGGTTTAGGGTTTAGGGTTTAGGGTTTAGGGTTTAGGGTTTAGGGTTTAGGGTTTAGGGTTTAGGGTTTAGGGTTTAGGGTTTAGGGTTTAGGGTTTAGGGTTTAGGGTTTAGGGTTTAGGGTTTAGGGTTTAGGGTTTAGGGTTTAGGGTTTAGGGTTTAGGGTTTAGGGTTTAGGGTTTAGGGTTTAGGGTTTAGGGTTTAGGGTTTAGGGTTTAGGGTTTAGGGTTTAGGGTTTAGGGTTTAGGGTTTAGGGTTTAGGGTTTAGGGTTTAGGGTTTAGGGTTTAGGGTTTAGGGTTTAGGGTTTAGGGTTTAGGGTTTAGGGTTTAGGGTTTAGGGTTTAGGGTTTAGGGTTTAGGGTTTAGGGTTTAGGGTTTAGGGTTTAGGGTTTAGGGTTTAGGGTTTAGGGTTTAGGGTTTAGGGTTTAGGGTTTAGGGTTTAGGGTTTAGGGTTTAGGGTTTAGGGTTTAGGGTTTAGGGTTTAGGGTTTAGGGTTTAGGGTTTAGGGTTTAGGGTTTAGGGTTTAGGGTTTAGGGTTTAGGGTTTAGGGTTTAGGGTTTAGGGTTTAGGGTTTAGGGTTTAGGGTTTAGGGTTTAGGGTTTAGGGTTTAGGGTTTAGGGTTTAGGGTTTAGGGTTTAGGGTTTAGGGTTTAGGGTTTAGGGTTTAGGGTTTAGGGTTTAGGGTTTAGGGTTTAGGGTTTAGGGTTTAGGGTTTAGGGTTTAGGGTTTAGGGTTTAGGGTTTAGGGTTTAGGGTTTAGGGTTTAGGGTTTAGGGTTTAGGGTTTAGGGTTTAGGGTTTAGGGTTTAGGGTTTAGGGTTTAGGGTTTAGGGTTTAGGGTTTAGGGTTTAGGGTTTAGGGTTTAGGGTTTAGGGTTTAGGGTTTAGGGTTTAGGGTTTAGGGTTTAGGGTTTAGGGTTTAGGGTTTAGGGTTTAGGGTTTAGGGTTTAGGGTTTAGGGTTTAGGGTTTAGGGTTTAGGGTTTAGGGTTTAGGGTTTAGGGTTTAGGGTTTAGGGTTTAGGGTTTAGGGTTTAGGGTTTAGGGTTTAGGGTTTAGGGGGTTTAGGGTTTAGGGTTTAGGGTTTAGGGTTTAGGGTTTAGGGTTTAGGGTTTAGGGTTTAGGGTTTAGGGTTTAGGGTTTAGGGGTTTAGGGTTTAGGGTTTAGGGTTTAGGGTTTAGGGTTTAGGGTTTAGGGTTTAGGGTTTAGGGTTTAGGGTTTAGGGTTTAGGGTTTAGGGTTTAGGGTTTAGGGTTTAGGGTTTAGGGTTTAGGGTTTAGGGTTTAGGGTTTAGGGTTTTTAGGGTTTAGGGTTTAGGGTTTAGGGTTTAGGGTTTAGGGTTTAGGGTTTAGGGTTTAGGGTTTAGGGTTTAGGGTTTAGGGTTTAGGGTTTAGGGTTTAGGGTTTAGGGTTTAGGGTTTAGGGTTTAGGGTTTAGGGTTTAGGGTTTAGGGTTTAGGGTTTAGGGTTTAGGGTTTAGGGTTTAGGGTTTAGGGTTTAGGGTTTAGGGTTTAGGGTTTAGGGTTTAGGGTTTAGGGTTTAGGGTTTAGGGTTTAGGGTTTAGGGTTTAGGGTTTAGGGTTTAGGGTTTAGGGTTTAGGGTTTAGGGTTTAGGGTTTAGGGTTTAGGGTTTAGGGTTTAGGGTTTAGGGTTTAGGGTTTAGGGTTTAGGGTTTAGGGTTTAGGGTTTAGGGTTTAGGGTTTAGGGTTTAGGGTTTAGGGTTTAGGGTTTAGGGTTTAGGGTTTAGGGTTTAGGGTTTAGGGTTTAGGGTTTAGGGTTTAGGGTTTAGGGTTTAGGGTTTAGGGTTTAGGGTTTAGGGTTTAGGGTTTAGGGTTTAGGGTTTAGGGTTTAGGGTTTAGGGTTTAGGGTTTAGGGTTTAGGGTTTAGGGTTTAGGGTTTAGGGTTTAGGGTTTAGGGTTTAGGGTTTAGGGTTTAGGGTTTAGGGTTTAGGGTTTAGGGTTTAGGGTTTAGGGTTTAGGGTTTAGGGTTTAGGGTTTAGGGTTTAGGGTTTAGGGTTTAGGGTTTAGGGTTTAGGGTTTAGGGTTTAGGGTTTAGGGTTTAGGGTTTAGGGTTTAGGGTTTAGGGTTTAGGGTTTAGGGTTTAGGGTTTAGGGTTTAGGGTTTAGGGTTTAGGGTTTAGGGTTTAGGGTTTAGGGTTTAGGGTTTAGGGTTTAGGGTTTAGGGTTTAGGGTTTAGGGTTTAGGGTTTAGGGTTTAGGGTTTAGGGTTTAGGGTTTAGGGTTTAGGGTTTAGGGTTTAGGGTTTAGGGTTTAGGGTTTAGGGTTTAGGGTTTAGGGTTTAGGGTTTAGGGTTTAGGGTTTAGGGTTTAGGGTTTAGGGTTTAGGGTTTAGGGTTTAGGGTTTAGGGTTTAGGGTTTAGGGTTTAGGGTTTAGGGTTTAGGGTTTAGGGTTTAGGGTTTAGGGTTTAGGGTTTAGGGTTTAGGGTTTAGGGTTTAGGGTTTAGGGTTTAGGGTTTAGGGTTTAGGGTTTAGGGTTTAGGGTTTAGGGTTTAGGGTTTAGGGTTTAGGGTTTAGGGTTTAGGGTTTAGGGTTTAGGGTTTAGGGTTTAGGGTTTAGGGTTTAGGGTTTAGGGTTTAGGGTTTAGGGTTTAGGGTTTAGGGTTTAGGGTTTAGGGTTTAGGGTTTAGGGTTTAGGGTTTAGGGTTTAGGGTTTAGGGTTTAGGGTTTAGGGTTTAGGGTTTAGGGTTTAGGGTTTAGGGTTTAGGGTTTAGGGTTTAGGGTTTAGGGTTTAGGGTTTAGGGTTTAGGGTTTAGGGTTTAGGGTTTAGGGTTTAGGGTTTAGGGTTTAGGGTTTAGGGTTTAGGGTTTAGGGTTTAGGGTTTAGGGTT
>JAUJYP020001304.1:0-64004 GCA_030674075.2 Linum usitatissimum | reverse complement strand
ATAATAGACAAATAAAGTTAAACAATATTTCTTAACACACTAAAACAATATCTAGTAAAATTGATTTTTAAATCAATTTGACCATTATTTCTAGGGGTTACCATGATGAAACATGACTCTTTAGCCATTTCCAACACGCATGTTCAATATTAATCATTTGGAAAATTTCAAATTTTTATATTAAAATGCCTCATTTTCATAGATTAACCACTTTGGAAATCGACAAATTTTTTGGTGAAAATTGAAAGTTTTTAAAAAGGGTAATATTTGACGTGTATGTTGGGAATGGCTAAAAGTTGAGGTTTTACCATGTTAAACCAGTCAAAGACTAGGCAAATGAAGTTAAACAATATTTCTTAACACACTAAAACAATATCTAGTAAAATTGATTTTTAAATCCATTTGACCATTATTTACAGGGATTACCATTATGAAACTTGTCTTTTTAGCCATTTCCAACACGCATGTCAAATATTAGCCGATTGGAAAATTTTCAAATTTTTATGTCAAAATGCCTCATTTCCATAGATTAACCACTTTTGAAATGAACAAATTTTGAGGTGAAAATTGAAAGTTTTTAAAAAGGCTAATATTTGACATGTATGTTGGGAATGGTTAAAAGTTGAGGTCTCACAATATTAAGCCATTCAAATAATAGGCAAATGAAGTTATAAAATATTTGTTAACACGCTAAAACAATATCTAGTAAAATTGATTTTTAAATCCATTTGACCATTATTTATAGGGGTTACCATGATGAAACTTTACTCTTTAGCCATTTCCAACACACATGTCAAATATTAGCCGATTGGAAAATTTTCAAATTTTTATGTCAAAATGGCTCATTTTCATAGATTAACCACTTTGGAAATCGATAAATTTTTAGATGAAAATTGAATGTTTTTAAAAAGGGTAATATTTGAAGTATGTGTTGGGAATGGATAAAAGTGAAGGTTTCATCATGTTAAGCCATTCAAATAATAGGCAAATGAGGTTAAACAATATTTCTTAACACACTAAGACAATATCTAGTAAAATTGATTTTTAAATCCATTTGACCATTATTTACAAGGATTACCATGATGAAACTTGTCATTTTTGCCATTTCCAACACGCATGTCAAATATTAGCCGATGGGAAAATTTTCAAATTTTTATGTCAAAATGTCTCATTTTCATAGATTATCCACTTTAGAAATCGACAAAATTTGAGGTGAAAATTGAAAGTTTTTAAAAATGGTAATATTTGACGTGTATGTTGGGAATGGCTAAAAGTTAAGGTTTTATCATGTTAAGCCATTCAAATAATAGGCAAATGAAGTTAAACAATATTTCTTAACACACTAAAACAATATCTAGTAAAATTGATTTTTAAATCAATTTGACCATTATTTACAAGGATTACCATGATGAAACTTGTCTTTTTTGCCATTTCCAACACGCATGTCAAATATTAGCCGATGGGAAAATTTTCAAATTTTTATGTCAAAATGCCTCATTTTCATAGATTATCCACTGTAGAAATCGACAACATTTGAGGTGAAAATTGAAAGTTTTTAAAAATGGTAATATTTGACGTGTATGTTGGGAATGGCTAAAAGTTGAGGTTTCACCATGTTAAGCTATTGAAATAATAGACAAATAAAGTTAAAAAATATTTGTTAACACACTAAAACAATATCTAGTAAAATTGATTTTTAAATCCATTTGACCATTATTTATAGGGGTTACCATGATGAAACTTTACTCTTTAGCCATTTCCAACACACATGTCAAATATTAGCCGATTGGAAAATTTTCAAATTTTTATGTCAAAATGGCTCATTTTCATAGATTAACCACTTTGGAAATCGATAAATTTTTAAATGAAAATTCAATGTTTTTAAAAAGGGTAATATTTGACGTATGTGTTGGGAATGGATAAAAGTTAAGGTTTCATCATGTTAAGCCATTCAAATAATAGGCAAATGAAGTTAAACAATATTTCTTAACACACTAAAACAATATCTAGTAAAATTGATTTTTAAATCCATTTGACCATTATTTACAAGGATTACCATGATGAAACTTGTCTTTTTTGCCATTTCCAACACGCATGTCAAATATTAGCCGATGGGAAAATTTTCAAATTTTTATGTCAAAATGCCTCATTTTCATAGATTATCCACTGTAGAAATCGACAAAATTTGAGGTGAAAATTGAAAGTTTTTAAAAATGGTAATATTTGACGTGTATGTTGGGAATGGCTAAAAGTTGAGGTTTCACCATGTTAAGCCATTGAAATAATAGACAAATAAAGTTAAACAATATTTCTTAACACACTAAAACAATATCTAGTAAAATTGATTTTTAAATCAATTTGACCATTATTCACGGGGTTACCATGATGAAACATGACTCTTTAGCCATTTCCAACACGCATGTTCAATATTAATCATTTGGAAAATTTCAAATTTTTATATTAAAATGCCTCATTTTCATAGATTAACCACTTTGGAAATCGACAAATTTTTTGGTGAAAATTGAAAGTTTTTAAAAAGGGTAATATTTGACGTGTATGTTGGGAATGGCTAAAAGTTGAGGTTTTACCATGTTAAACCATTCAAAGACTAGGCAAATGAAGTTAAACAATATTTCTTAACACACTAAAACAATATCTAGTAAAATTGATTTTTAAATCCATTTGACCATTATTTACGGGGATTACCATTATGAAACTTGTCTTTTTAGCCATTTCCAACACGCATGTCAAATATTAGCCGATTGGAAAATTTTCAAATTTTTATGTCAAAATGCCTCATTTCCATAGATTAACCACTTTTGAAATGAACAAATTTTGAGGTGAAAATTGAAAGTTTTTCAAAAGGCTAATATTTGACATGTATGTTGGGAATGGTTAAAAGCTGAGGTCTCACAATATTAAGCCATTCAAATAATAGGCAAATGAAGTTATAAAATATTTGTTAACACGCTAAAACAATATCTAGTAAAATTGATTTTTAAATCCATTTGACCATTATTTATAGGGGTTACCATGATGAAACTTTACTCTTTAGCCATTTCCAACACACATGTCAAATATTAGCCGATTGGAAAATTTTCAAATTTTTATGTCAAAATGGCTCATTTTCATAGATTAACCACTTTGGAAATCGATAAATTTTTAGATGAAAATTGAATGTTTTTAAAAAGGGTAATATTTGACGTGTATGTTGGGAATGGCTAAAAGTTGAGGTTTCACCATGTTAAGCCATTGAAATAATAGACAAATAAAGTTAAACAATATTTCTTAACACACTAAAACAATATCTAGTAAAATTGATTTTTAAATCAATTTGACCATTATTCACAGGGGTTACCATGATGAAACATGACTCTTTAGCCATTTCCAACACGCATGTTCAATATTAATCATTTGGAAAATTTCAAATTTTTATATTAAAATGCCTCATTTTCATAGATTAACCACTTTGGAAATCGACAAATTTTTTGGTGAAAATTGAAAGTTTTTAAAAAGGGTAATATTTGACGTGTATGTTGGGAATGGCTAAAAGTTGAGGTTTTACCATGTTAAACCAGTCAAAGACTAGGCAAATGAAGTTAAACAATATTTCTTAACACACTAAAACAATATCTAGTAAAATTGATTTTTAAATCCATTTGACCATTATTTACAGGGATTACCATTATGAAACTTGTCTTTTTAGCCATTTCCAACACGCATGTCAAATATTAGCCGATTGGAAAATTTTCAAATTTTTATGTCAAACTGCCTCATTTCCATAGATTAACCACTTTTGAAATGAACAAATTTTGAGGTGAAAATTGAAAGTTTTTCAAAAGGCTAATATTTGACATGTATGTTGGGAATGGTTAAAAGCTGAGGTCTCACAATATTAAGCCATTCAAATAATAGGCAAATGAAGTTATAAAATATTTGTTAACACGCTAAAACAATATCTAGTAAAATTGATTTTTAAATCCATTTGACCATTATTTATAGGGGTTGCCATGATGAAACTTTACTCTTTAGCCATTTCCAACACACATGTCAAATATTAGCCGATTGGAAAATTTTCAAATTTTTATGTCAAAATGGCTCATTTTCATAGATTAACCACTTTGGAAATCGATAAATTTTTAGATGAAAATTGAATGTTTTTAAAAAGGGTAATATTTGAAGTATGTGTTGGGAATGGATAAAAGTGAAGGTTTCATCATGTTAAGCCATTCAAATAATAGGCAAATGAGGTTAAACAATATTTCTTAACACACTAAGACAATATCTAGTAAAATTGATTTTTAAATCCATTTGACCATTATTTACAAGGATTACCATGATGAAACTTGTCATTTTTGCCATTTCCAACACGCATGTCAAATATTAGCCGATGGGAAAATTTTCAAATTTTTATGTCAAAATGTCTCATTTTCATAGATTATCCACTGTAGAAATCGACAAAATTTGAGGTGAAAATTGAAAGTTTTTAAAAATGGTAATATTTGACGTGTATGTTGGGAATGGCTAAAAGTTAAGGTTTTATCATGTTAAGCCATTCAAATAATAGGCAAATGAAGTTAAACAATATTTCTTAACACACTAAAACAATATCTAGTAAAATTGATTTTTAAATCAATTTGACCATTATTTACAAGGATTACCATGATGAAACTTGTCTTTTTTGCCATTTCCAACACGCATGTCAAATATTAGCCGATGGGAAAATTTTCAAATTTTTATGTCAAAATGCCTCATTTTCATAGATTATCCACTTTAGAAATCGACAAAATTTGAGGTGAAAATTGAAAGTTTTTAAAAATGGTAATATTTGACGTGTATGTTGGGAATGGCTAAAAGTTGAGGTTTCACCATGTTAAGCTATTGAAATAATAGACAAATAAAGTTAAAAAATATTTGTTAACACACTAAAACAATATCTAGTAAAATTGATTTTTAAATCCATTTGACCATTATTTATAGGGGTTACCATGATGAAACTTTACTCTTTAGCCATTTCCAACACACATGTCAAATATTAGCCGATTGGAAAATTTTCAAATTTTTATGTCAAAATGGCTCATTTTCATAGATTAACCACTTTGGAAATCGATAAATTTTTAAATGAAAATTCAATGTTTTTAAAAAGGGTAATATTTGACGTATATGTTGGGAATGGATAAAAGTTAAGGTTTCCCCATGTTAAGCCATTCAAATAATAGGCAAATGAAGTTAAACAATATTTCTTAACACACTAAAACAATATCTAGTAAAATTGATTTTTAAATCCATTTGACCATTATTTACAAGGATTACCATGATGAAACTTGTCTTTTTTGCCATTTCCAACACGCATGTCAAATATTAGCCGATGGGAAAATTTTCAAATTTTTATGTCAAAATGCCTCATTTTCATAGATTATCCACTTTAGAAATCGACAAATTTTGAGGTAAAAATTGAAAGTTTTTAAAAATGGTAATATTTGACGTGTATGTTGGGAATGGCTAAAAGTTGAGGTTTCACCATGTTAAGCCATTGAAATAATAGACAAATAAAGTTAAACAATATTTCTTAACACACTAAAACAATATCTAGTAAAATTGATTTTTAAATCAATTTGACCATTATTTCTAGGGGTTACCATGATGAAACTTGACTCTTTAGCCATTTCCAACACGCATGTTCAATATTAGTCGATTGGAAAATTTCAAATTTTTATGTTAAAATGCCTCATTTTCATAGATTAACCACTTTGGAAATCGACAAATTTTTTGGTGAAAATTGAAATTTTTAAAAAGAGTAATATTTGACGTGTATGTTGGGAATGGCTAAAAGTTGAGGTTTTACCATGTTAAGCCATTCAAATAATAGGCAAATGAAGTTAAACAATATTTCTTAACACACTAAAACAATATCTAGTAAAATTGATTTTTAAATCCATTTGACCATTATTTACAGGGGATTACCATTATGAAACTTGTCTTTTTAGCCATTTCCAACACGCATGTCAAATATTAGCCGATTGGAAAATTTTCAAATTTTTATGTCAAAATGCCTCATTTCCATAGATTAACCACTTTGGAAATCGACAAATTTTTAGGTGAAAATTGAAAGTTTTTCAAAAGGCTAATATTTGACTTGTATGTTGGGAATGGCTAAAAGTTGAGGTTTCACCATATTAAGCCATTCAAATAATAGGCAAATGAAGTTATAAAATATTTGTTAACACACTAAAACAATATCTAGTAAAATTGATTTTTAAATCCATTTGACCATTATTTATAGGGGTTACCATGATGAAACTTTACTCTTTAGCCATTTCCAACACACATGTCAAATATTAGCCGATTGGAAAATTTTCAAATTTTTATGTCAAAATGCCTCATTTTCATAGATTAACCACTTTGGAAATCGACAAATTTTTAGGTGAAAATTGAATGTTTTTAAAAAGGGTAATATTTGACGTGTATGTTGGGAATGGCTAAAAGTTGAGGTTTCACCATGTTAAGCCATTGAAATAATAGACAAATAAAGTTAAACAATATTTCTTAACACACTAAAACAATATCTAGTAAAATTGATTTTTAAATCAATTTGACCATTATTTACAAGGGGTTACCATGATGAAACTTGACTCTTTAGCCATTTCCAACACGCATGTTCAATATTAGTCATTTGGAAAATTTCAAATTTTTATGTTAAAATGCCTCATTTTCATAGATTAACCACTTTGGAAATCGACAAATTTTTTGGTGAAAATTGAAAGTTTTTAAAAAGGGTAATATTTGACGTGTATGTTGGGAATGGCTAAAAGTTGAGGTTTCACCATGTTAAGCCATTCAAATAATAGGCAAATGAAGTTAAACAATATTTCTTAACACACTAAAACAATATCTAGTAAAATTGATTTTTAAATCCATTTGACCATTATTTACGAGGATTACCATTATGAAACTTGTCTTTTTAGCCATTTCCAACACGCATGTCAAATATTAGCCGATTGGAAAATTTTCAAATTTTTATGTCAAAATGCCTCATTTCCATAGATTAACCACTTTTGAAATGGACAAATTTTTTGGTGAAAATTGAAAGTTTTTTAAAAAGGGTAATATTTGACGTGTATGTTGGGAATGGCTAAAAGCCGAGGTTTCACCATATTAAGCCATTCAAATAATAGGCAAATGAAGTTATAAAATATTTGTTAACACACTAAAACAATATCTAGTAAAATTGATTTTTAAATCCATTTCACCATTATTTATAGGGGTTACCATGATGAAACTTTACTCTTTAGCCATTTCCAACACACATGTCAAATATTAGCCGATTGGAAAATGTGAAAATTTTTATGTCAAAATGCCTCATTTTCATAGATTAACCACTTTGGAAATCGATAAATTTTTAGGTGAAACTTTAATGTTTTTAAAAAGGGTAATATTTGAAGTATATGTTGGGAATGGCTAAAAGTTGAGGTTTCACCATGTTAAGCCATTCAAATAATAGGCAAATGAAGTTAAACAATATTTCTTAACACACTAAAACAATATCTAGTAAAATTGATTTTTAAATCCATTTGACCATTATTTACAAGGATTACCATGATGAAACTTGTCTTTTTTGCCATTTCCAACACGCATGTCAAATATTAGCCGATTGGAAAATTTTCAAATTTTTATGTCAAAATGCCTCATTTTCATAGATTAACCACTTTAGAAATCGACAAATTTTGAGGTGAAAATTGAAAGTTTTTAAAAATGGTAATATTTGACGTGTATGTTGGGAATGGCTAAAAGTTGAGGTTTCACCATGTTAAGCCATTCAAATAATAGGCAAATGAAGTTAAACAATATTTCTTAACACACTAAAACAATATCTAGTAAAATTGATTTTTAAATCAATTTGACCATTATTTACAAGGATTACCATGATGAAACTTGTCTTTTTTGCCATTTCCAACACGCATGTCAAATATTAGCCGATTGGAAAATTTTCAAATTTTTATGTCAAAATGCCTCATTTTCATAGATTAACCACTTTGGAAATCGACAAATTTTTAGGTGAAAATTGAAAGTTTTTAAAAAGGGTAATATTTGAAGTATATGTTGGGAATGGATAAAAGTTGAGGTTTCACCATGTTAAGCCATTCAAATAATAGGCAAATGAAGTTAAACAATATTTCTTAACACACTAAAACAATATCTAGTAAAATTGATTTTTAAATCAATTTGACCATTATTTACAGGGGTTACCATGATGAAACTTGACTCTTTAGCCATTTCCAACACACATGTCAAATATTAGCCGATTGGAAAATTTTCAAATTTTTATGTCAAAATGCCTCATTTTCATAGATTAACCACTTTGGAAATCGACAAATTTTTAGGTGAAAATTGAAAGTTTTTAAAAAGGGTAATATTTGAAGTGTATGTTGGGAATGGATAAAAGTTGAGGTTTCACCATGTTAAGCCATTCAAATAATAGGCAAATGAAGTTAAACAATATTTCTTAACACACTAAAACAATATCTAGTAAAATTGATTTTTAAATCAATTTGACCATTATTTACAAGGGGTTACCATGATGAAACTTGACTCTTTAGCCATTTCCAACACGCATGTTCAATATTAGTCGATTGGAAAATTTCAAATTTTTATGTTAAAATGCCTCATTTTCATAGATTAACCACTTTGGAAATCGACAAATTTTTTGGTGAAAATTGAAAGTTTTTAAAAAGGGTAATATTTGACGTGTATGTTGGGAATGGCTAAAAGCCGAGGTTTCACCATATTAAGCCATTCAAATAATAGGCAAATGAAGTTAAACAATATTTCTTAACACACTAAAACAATATCTAGTAAAATTGATTTTTAAATCCATTTGACCATTATTTACGGGGATTACCATTATGAAACTTGTCTTTTTAGCCATTTCCAACACGCATGTCAAATATTAGCCGATTGGAAAATTTTCAAATTTTTATGTCAAACTGCCTCATTTCCATAGATTAACCACTTTGGAAATCGACAAATTTTTAGGTGAAAATTGAAAGTTTTTAGAAAGGGTAATATTTGACGTATATGTTGGGAATGGCTAAAAGTTGAGGTTTCACCATGTTAAGCCATTCAAATAATAGGCAAATGAAGTTAAACAATATTTCTTAACACACTAAAACAATATCTAGTAAAATTGATTTTTAAATCCATTTGACCATTATTTACAAGGATTACCATGATGAAACTTGTCTTTTTTGCCATTTCCAACACGCATGTCAAATATTAGCCGATTGGAAAATTTTCAAATTTTTATGTCAAAATGCCTCATTTTCATAGATTAACCACTTTAGAAATCGACAAATTTTGAGGTGAAAATTGAAAGTTTTTAAAAATGGTAATATTTGACGTGTATGTTGGGAATGGCTAAAAGTTGAGGTTTCACCATGTTAAGCCATTCAAATAATAGGCAAATGAAGTTAAACAATATTTCTTAACACACTAAAACAATATCTAGTAAAATTGATTTTTAAATCAATTTGACCATTATTTACAGGGGTTACCATGATGAAACTTGACTCTTTAGCCATTTCCAACACGCATGTTCAATATTAGTCGATTGGAAAATTTCAAATTTTTATGTTAAAATGCCTCATTTTCATAGATTAACCACTTTGGAAATCGACAAATTTTTTGGTGAAAATTGAAAGTTTTTAAAAAGGGTAATATTTGACGTGTATGTTGGGAATGGCTAAAAGTTGAGGTTTCACCATGTTAAGCCATTCAAATAATAGGCAAATGAAGTTAAACAATATTTCTTAACACACAAACAATATCTAGTAAAATTGATTTTTAAATCCATTTGACCATTATTTACAAGGATTACCATGATGAAACTTGTCTTTTTAGCCATTTCCAACACGCATGTCAAATATTAGCCGATTGGAAAATTTTCAAATTTTTATGTCAAAATGCCTCATTTTCATAGATTAACCACTTTGGAAATCGACAAATTTTTAGGTGAAAATTGAATGTTTTTAAAAAGGGTAATATTTGAAGTATATGTTGGGAATGGATAAAAGTTGAGGTTTCACCATGTTAAGCCATTCAAATAATAGGCAAATGAAGTTAAACAATATTTCTTAACACACTAAAACAATATCTAGTAAAATTGATTTTTAAATCAATTTGACCATTATTTACAAGGGGTTACCATGATGAAACTTGACTCTTTAGCCATTTCCAACACGCATGTTCAAATATTAGTCGATTTGGAAAATTTTCAAATTTTTATGTTAAAATGCCTCATTTTCATAGATTAACCACTTTGGAAATCGACAAATTTTTTGGTGAAAATTGAAAGTTTTTAAAAAGGGTAATATTTGACGTGTATGTTGGGAATGGCTAAAAGTTGAGGTTTCACCATGTTAAGCCATTCAAATAATAGGCAAATGAAGTTAAACAATATTTCTTAACACACTAAAACAATATCTAGTAAAATTGATTTTTAAATCCATTTGACCATTATTTACTAGGGATTACCATGATGAAACTTGTCTCTTTAGCCATTTCCAACACGCATGTCAAATATTAGTCGATTGGAAAATTTTCAAATTTTTATGTCAAAATGCCTCATTTTCATAGATTAACCACTTTTGAAATCGACAAATTTTTAGGTGAAAATTGAATGTTTTTAAAAAGGGTAATATTTGAAGTGTATGTTGGGAATGGATAAAAGTTGAGGTTTCACCATGTTAAGCCATTCAAATAATAGGCAAATGAAGTTAAACAATATTTCTTAACACACTAAAACAATATCTAGTAAAATTGATTTTTAAATCCATTTGACCATTATTTACAAGGATTACCATGATGAAACTTGTCTTTTTAGCCATTTCCAACACGCATGTCAAATATTAGCCGATTGGAAAATTTTCAAATATTTATGTCAAAATGCCTCATTTTCATAGATTAACCACTTTGGAAATCGACAAATTTTGAGGTGAAAATTGAATGTTTTTAAAAATGGTAATATTTGACGTGTATGTTGGGAATGGCTAAAAGTTGAGGTTTCACCATGTTAAGCCATTCAAATAATAGGCAAATGAAGTTAAAGAATATTTCTTAACACACTAAAACAATATCTAGTAAAATTGATTTTTAAATCCATTTGACCATTATTTACAAGGAGTTACCATGATGAAACTTGTCTCTTTAGCCATTTCCAACACGCATGTCAAATATTAGCCGATTGGAAAATTTTCAAATTTTTATGTCAAAATGCCTCATTTTCATAGATTAACCACTTTGGAAATCGACAAATTTTGAGGTGAAAATTGAAAGTTTTTAAAAAGGTAATATTTGACGTGTATGTTGGGAATGGCTAAAAGTTGAGGTTTCACCATGTTAAGCCATTCAAATAATAGGCAAATGAAGTTAAACAATATTTCTTAACACACTAAAACAATATCTAGTAAAATTGATTTTTAAATCAATTTGACCATTATTTACAGGGGTTACCATGATGAAACTTGACTCTTTAGCCATTTCCAACACGCATGTTCAATATTAGTCGATTGGAAAATTTCAAATTTTTATGTTAAAATGCCTCATTTTCATAGATTAACCACTTTGGAAATCGACAAATTTTTTGGTGAAAATTGAAATTTTTAAAAAGAGTAATATTTGACGTGTATGTTGGGAATGGCTAAAAGTTGAGGTTTCACCATGTTAAGCCATTCAAATAATAGGCAAATGAAGTTAAACAATATTTCTTAACACACAAACAATATCTAGTAAAATTGATTTTTAAATCCATTTGACCATTATTTACAAGGATTACCATTATGAAACTTGTCTTTTTAGCCATTTCCAACACACATGTCAAATATTAGCCGATTGGAAAATTTTCAAATTTTTATGTCAAAATGCCTCATTTTCATAGATTAACCACTTTGGAAATCGACAAATTTTTAGGTGAAAATTGAATGTTTTTAAAAAGGGTAATATTTGACGTGTATGTTGGGAATGGCTAAAAGTTGAGGTTTCACCATGTTAAGCCATTCAAATAATAGGCAAATGAAGTTAAACAATATTTCTTAACACACTAAAACAATATCTAGTAAAATTGATTTTTAAATCCATTTGACCATTATTTACAAGGATTACCATGATGAAACTTGTCTTTTTTGCCATTTCCAACACGCATGTCAAATATTAGCCGATTGGGAAAATTTTCAAATTTTTATGTCAAAATGCCTCATTTTCATAGATTAACCACTTTGGAAATCGACAAAATTTGAGGTGAAAATTGAATGTTTTTAAAAATGGTAATATTTGACGTGTATGTTGGGAATGGCTAAAAGTTGAGGTTTTACCATGTTAAGCCATTCAAATAATAGACAAATGAAGTTAAACAATATTTCTTAACACACTAAAACAATATCTAGTAAAATTGATTTTTAAATCAATTTGACCATTATTTACAAGGGTTACCATGATGAAACTTGTCTTTTTAGCCATTTCCAACACACATGTCAAATATTAGCCAATTGGAAAATTTTCAAATTTTTATGTCAAAATGCCTCATTTTCATAGATTAACCACTTTGGAAATCGACAAATTTTTAGGTGAAAATTGAAAGTTTTTAAAAAGGGTAATATTTGAAGTATATGTTGGGAATGGATAAAAGTTGAGGTTTCACCATGTTAAGCCATTCAAATAATAGGCAAATGAAGTTAAACAATATTTCTTAACACACTAAAACAATATCTAGTAAAATTGATTTTTAAATCAATTTGACCATTATTTACAAGGGTTACCATGATGAAACTTGACTCTTTAGCCATTTCCAACACGCATGTTCAATATTAGTCGTTTGGAAAATTTCAAATTTTTATGTTAAAATGCCTCATTTTCATAGATTAACCACTTTGGAAATCGACAAATTTTTTGGTGAAAATTGAAAGTTTTTAAAAAGGGTAATATTTGACGTGTATGTTGGGAATGGCTAAAAGTTGAGGTTTCACCATATTAAGCCATTCAAATAATAGGCAAATGAAGTTAAACAATATTTCTTAACACACTAAAACAATATCTAGTAAAATTGATTTTTAAATCCATTTGACCATTATTTACGGGGATTACCATTATGAAACTTGTCTTTTTAGCCATTTCCAACACGCATGTCAAATATTAGCCGATTGGAAAATTTTCAAATTTTTATGTCAAAATGCCTCATTTTCATAGATTAACCACTTTGGAAATCGACAAATTTTTAGGTGAAAATTGAATGTTTTTAAAAAGGGTAATATTTGAAGTATATGTTGGGAATGGATAAAAGTTAATGTTTCACCATGTTAAGCCATTCAAATAATAGGCAAATGAAGTTAAACAATATTTCTTAACACACTAAAACAATATCTAGTAAAATTGATTTTTAAATCCATTTGACCATTATTTACAAGGATTACCATGATGAAACTTGTCTTTTTTGCCATTTCCAACACGCATGTCAAATATTAGCCGATGGGAAAATTTTCAAATTTTTATGTCAAAATGCCTCATTTTCATAGATTAACCACTTTAGGAAATCGACAAATTTTGAGGTGAAAATTGAAAGTTTTTAAAAATGGTAATATTTGACGTGTATGTTGGGAATGGCTAAAAGTTGAGGTTTCACCATGTTAAGCCATTCAAATAATAGGCAAATGAAGTTAAACAATATTTCTTAACACACTAAAACAATATCTAGTAAAATTGATTTTTAAATCCATTTGACCATTATTTACAAGAATTACCATGATGAAACTTGTCTATTTTGCCATTTCCAACACGCATGTCAAATATTAGCCGATTGGAAAATTTTCAAATTTTTATGTCAAAATGCCTCATTTTCATAGA
Organism: Linum usitatissimum; assembly: GCA_030674075.2. Taxonomy (NCBI): domain Eukaryota; kingdom Viridiplantae; phylum Streptophyta; class Magnoliopsida; order Malpighiales; family Linaceae; genus Linum; species Linum usitatissimum. The sequence continues at coordinate 50,114 of JAUJYP020001304.1, read as the reverse complement.
TTAACCACTTTGGAAATCGACAAATTTTGAGGTGAAAATTGAAAGTTTTTTTAAATGGTAATATTTGACGTGTATGTTGGGAATGGCTAAAAGTTGAGGTTTCACCACTTTAAGCCATTGAAATAATAGGAAAATGAAGTTAAACAATATTTCTTAACACACTAAAACAATATATAGTAAAATTGATTTTTAAATCAATTTGACCATTATTTACTAGGGGTTACCATGATGAAACTTGACTCTTTAGCCATTTCCAACACGCATGTTCAATATTAGTCGATTGGAAAATTTCAAATTTTTATGTTAAAATGCCTCATTTTCATAGATTAACCACTTTGGAAATCGACAAATTTTTTGGTGAAAATTGAAAGTTTTTAAAAAGGGTAATATTTGACGTGTATGTTGGGAATGGCTAAAAGTTGAGGTTTTACCATGTTAAGCCATTCAAATAATAGACAAATGAAGTTAAACAATATTTCTTAACACACTAAAACAATATCTAGTAAAATTGATTTTTAAATCCATTTGACCATTATTTACGGGGGTTACCATGATGAAACTTGTCTTTTTAGCCATTTCCAACACGCATGTCAAATATTAGCCGATTGGAAAATTTTCAAATTTTTATGTCAAAATGCCTCATTTTCATAGATTAACCACTTTGGAAATCGACAAATTTTTAGGTGAAAATTGAATGTTTTTAAAAAGGGTAATATTTGAAGTATATGTTGGGAATGGATAAAAGTTGAGGTTTCACCATGTTAAGCCATTCAAATAATAGGCAAATGAAGTTAAACAATATTTCTTAACACACTAAAACAATATCTAGTAAAATTGATTTTTAAATCCATTTGACCATTATTTACAAGGATTACCATGATGAAACTTGTCTTTTTTGCCATTTCCAACACGCATGTCAAATATTAGCCGATTGGAAAATTTTCAAATTTTTATGTCAAAATGCCTCATTTTCATAGATTAACCACTTTAGAAATCGACAAATTTTGAGGTGAAAATTGAAAGTTTTTAAAAATGGTAATATTTGACGTGTATGTTGGGAATGGCTAAAAGTTGAGGTTTCACCATGTTAAGCCATTCAAATAATAGACAAATGAAGTTAAACAATATTTCTTAACACACTAAAACAATATCTAGTAAAATTGATTTTTAAATCCATTTGACCATTATTTACAAGGATTACCATGATGAAACTTGTCTTTTTTGCCATTTCCAACACGCATGTCAAATATTAGCCGATGGGAAAATTTTCAAATTTTTATGTCAAAATGCCTCATTTTCATAGATTAACCACTTTAGAAATCGACAAATTTTGAGGTGAAAATTGAAAGTTTTTAAAAATGGTAATATTTGACGTGTATGTTGGGAATGGCTAAAAGTTGAGGTTTCACCATGTTAAGCCATTCAAATAATAGGCAAATGAAGTTAAACAATATTTCTTAACACACTAAAACAATATCTAGTAAAATTGATTTTTAAATCAATTTGACCATTATTTACGAGGGGTTACCATGATGAAACTTGACTCTTTAGCCATTTCCAACACGCATGTTCAATATTAGTCGATTGGAAAATTTCAAATTTTTATGTTAAAATGCCTCATTTTCATAGATTAACCACTTTGGAAATCGACAAATTTTTTGGTGAAAATTGAAAGTTTTTAAAAAGGGTAATATTTGACGTGTATGTTGGGAATGGCTAAAAGTTGAGGTTTCACCATGTTAAGCCATTCAAATAATAGGCAAATGAAGTTAAACAATATTTCTTAACACACTAAAACAATATCTAGTAAAATTGATTTTTAAATCCATTTGACCATTATTTACAGGGATTACCATTATGAAACTTGTCTTTTTAGCCATTTCCAACACACATGTCAAATATTAGCCGATTGGAAAATTTTCAAATTTTTATGTCAAAATGCCTCATTTTCATAGATTAACCACTTTGGAAATCGACAAATTTTTAGGTGAAAATTGAATGTTTTTAAAAAGGGTAATATTTGAAGTATATGTTGGGAATGGATAAAAGTTGAGGTTTCACCATGTTAAGCCATTCAAATAATAGGCAAATGAAGTTAAACAATATTTCTTAACACACTAAAACAATATCTAGTAAAATTGATTTTTAAATCAATTTGACCATTATTTATAGGGGTTACCATGATGAAACTTGACTCTTTAGCCATTTCCAACACGCATGTCAAATATTAGCCGATTGGAAAATTTTCAAATTTTTATGTCAAAATGCCTCATTTTCATAGATTAACCACTTTGGAAATCGACAAATTTTTAGGTGAAAATTGAAAGTTTTTAAAAAGGGTAATATTTGAAGTGTATGTTGGGAATGGATAAAAGTTGAGGTTTCACCATATTAAGCCATTCAAATAATAGGCAAATGAAGTTAAACAATATTTGTTAACACACTAAAACAAATATCTAGTAAAATTGATTTTTAAATCCATTTGACCATTATTTATAGGGGTTACCATGATGAAACTTGACTCTTTAGCCATTTCCAACACACATGTCAAATATTAGCCGATTGGAAAATTTTCAAATTTTTATGTCAAAATGCCTCATTTTCATAGATTAACCACTTTGGAAATCGACAAATTTTTAGGTGAAAATTGAATGTTTTTAAAAAGGGTAATATTTGAAGTATATGTTGGGAATGGATAAAAGTTAATGTTTCACCATGTTAAGCCATTCAAATAATAGGCAAATGAAGTTAAACAATATTTCTTAACACACTAAAACAATATCTAGTAAAATTGATTTTTAAATCCATTTGACCATTATTTACAGGGATTACCATGATGAAACTTGTCTTTTTAGCCATTTCCAACACGCATGTCAAATATTAGCCGATTGGAAAATTTTCAAATTTTTATGTCAAAATGCCTCATTTTCATAGATTAACCACTTTGGAAATCGACAAATTTTGAGGTGAAAATTGAAAGTTTTTAAAAAGTGTAATATTTGACGTGTATGTTGGGAATGGCTAAAATTTGAGGTTTCACCATGTTAAGTAATTCAAATAATAGGCAAATGAAGTTAAACAATATTTCTTAACACACAAACAATATCTAGTAAAATTGATTTTGAAATCCATTTGACCATTATTTACAAGGATTACCATGATGAAACTTGTCTTTTTTGCCATTTCCAACACGCATGTCAAATATTAGCCGATGGGAAAATTTTCAAATTTTTATGTCAAAATGCCTCATTTTCATAGATTAACCACTTTAGAAATCGACAAATTTTGAGGTGAAAATTGAAAGTTTTTAAAAATGGTAATATTTGACGTGTATGTTGGGAATGGCTAAAAGTTGAGGTTTCACCATGTTAAGCCATTCAAATAATAGGCAAATGAAGTTAAACAATATTTCTTAACACACTAAAACAATATCTAGTAAAATTGATTTTTAAATCAATTTGACCATTATTTACAGGGGTTACCATGATGAAACTTGACTCTTTAGCCATTTCCAACACGCATGTTCAATATTAGTCGATTGGAAAATTTTCAAATTTTTATGTTAAAATGCCTCATTTTCATAGATTAACCACTTTGGAAATCGACAAATTTTTTGGTGAAAATTGAAAGTTTTTAAAAAGGGTAATATTTGACGTGTATGTTGGGAATGGCTAAAAGCCGAGGTTTCACCATATTAAGCCATTCAAATAATAGGCAAATGAAGTTAAACAATATTTCTTAAAACACTAAAACAATATCTAGTAAAATTGATTTTTAAATCAATTTGACCATTATTTACAAGGGTTACCATGATGAAACTTGACTCTTTAGCCATTTCCAACACGCATGTTCAATATTAGCCGATTGGAAAATTTTCAAATTTTTATGTCAAAATGCCTCATTTTCATAGATTAACCACTTTAGAAATCGACAAATTTTTTGGTGAAAATTGAAAGTTTTTAAAAAGGGTAATATTTGAAGTGTATGTTGGGAATGGATAAAAGTTGAGGTTTTACCATGTTAAGCCATTCAAATAATAGGCAAATGAAGTTAAACAATATTTCTTAACACAATAAAACAATATCTAGTAAAATTGATTTTTAAATCCATTTGACCATTATTTACAAGGATTACCATGATGAAACTTGTCTTTTTAGCCATTTCCAACACGCATGTCAAATATTAGCCGATTGGAAAATTTTCAAATTTTTATGTCAAACTGCCTCATTTCGATAGATTAACCACTTTGGAAATCGACAAATTTTGAGGTGAAAATTGAATGTTTTTAAAAAGGGTAATATTTGACGTGTATGTTGGGAATGGATAAAAGTTGAGGTTTCACCATGTTAAGCCATTCAAATAATAGGCAAATGAAGTTAAACAATATTTCTTAACACACTAAAACAATATCTAGTAAAATTGATTTTTAAATCCATTTGACCATTATTTACAAGGATTACCATGATGAAACTTGTCTTTTTAGCCATTTCCAACACGCATGTCAAATATTAGCCGATTGGAAAATTTTCAAATTTTTATGTCAAAATGCCTCATTTTCATAGATTAACCACTTTCGAAATCGACAAATTTTTGAGGTGAAAATTGAAAGTTTTTAAAAAGGGTAATATTTGACGTGTATGTTGGGAATGGCTAAAAGTTGAGGTTTCACCATATTAAGCCATTCAAATAATAGGCAAATGAAGTTATAAAATATTTCTTAACACACTAAAACAATATCTAGTAAAATTGATTTTTAAATCCATTTGACCATTATTTACAAGGATTACCATGATGAAACTTGTCTTTTTTGCCATTTCCAACACGCATGTCAAATATTAGCCGATGGGAAAATTTTCAAATTTTTATGTCAAAATGCCTCATTTTCATAGATTAACCACTTTAGAAATCGACAAATTTTGAGGTGAAAATTGAAAGTTTTTAAAAATGGTAATATTTGACGTGTATGTTGGGAATGGCTAAAAGTTGAGGTTTCACCATGTTAAGCCATTCAAATAATAGACAAATAAAGTTAAACAATATTTCTTAACACACTAAAACAATATCTAGTAAAATTGATTTTTAAATCAATTTGACCATTATTTACAGGGGTTACCATGATGAAACTTGACTCTTTAGCCATTTCCAACACGCATGTTCAATATTAGTCGATTGGAAAATTTCAAATTTTTATGTTAAAATGCCTCATTTTCATAGATTAACCACTTTGGAAATCGACAAATTTTTTGGTGAAAATTGAAAGTTTTTAAAAAGGGTAATATTTGACGTGTATGTTGGGAATGGCTAAAAGTTGAGGTTTCACCATGTTAAGCCATTCAAATAATAGGCAAATGAAGTTAAACAATATTTCTTAACACACTAAAACAATATCTAGTAAAATTGATTTTTAAATCCATTTGACCATTATTTACAAGGATTACCATTATGAAACTTGTCTTTTTAGCCATTTCCAACACACATGTCAAATATTAGCCGATTGGAAAATTTTCAAATTTTTATGTCAAAATGCCTCATTTTCATAGATTAACCACTTTGGAAATCGACAAATTTTTAGGTGAAAATTGAATGTTTTTAAAAAGGGTAATATTTGAAGTATATGTTGGGAATGGATAAAAGTTGAGGTTTCACCATGTTAAGCCATTCAAATAATAGGCAAATGAAGTTAAACAATATTTCTTAACACACTAAAACAATATCTAGTAAAATTGATTTTTAAATCAATTTGACCATTATTTACAAGGGTTACCATGATGAAACTTGACTCTTTAGCCATTTCCAACACGCATGTCAAATATTAGCCGATGGGAAAATTTTCAAATTTTTATGTCAAAATGCCTCATTTTCATAGATTAACCACTTTGGAAATCGACAAATTTTTAGGTGAAAATTGAATGTTTTTAAAAAGGGTAATATTTGAAGTATATGTTGGGAATGGATAAAAGTTGAGGTTTCACCATGTTAAGCCATTCAAATAATAGGCAAATGAAGTTAAACAATATTTCTTAAAACACTAAAACAATATCTAGTAAAATTGATTTTTAAATCAATTTGACCGTTATTTACAGGGGTTACCATGATGAAACTTGACTCTTTAGCCATTTCCAACACGCATGTTCAATATTAGTCGATTGGAAAATTTTAAATTTTTATGTGAAAATGGCTCATTTTCATAGATTAACCACTTTGGAAATCGACAAATTTTTTGGTGAAAATTGAAATTTTTAAAAAGAGTAATATTTGATGTGTATGTTGGGAATGGCTAAAAGTTGAGGTTTTACCATGTTAAGCTAGTCAAATAATAGGCAAATGAAGTTAAACAATATTTCTTAACACATTAAAACAATATCTAGTAAAATTGATTTTTAAATCCATTTGACCATTATTTACAGGGATTACCATTATGAAACTTGTCTTTTTAGCCATTTCCAACACGCATGTCAAATATTAGCCGATTGGAAAATTTTCAAATTTTTATGTCAAACTGCCTCATTTCCATAGATTAACCACTTTGGAAATCGACAAATTTTGAGGTGAAAATTGAAAGTTTTTAGAAAGGGTAATATTTGACGTATATGTTGGGAATGGCTAAAAGTTGAGGTTTCACCATGTTAAGCCATTCAAATAATAGGCAAATGAAGTTAAACAATATTTCTTAACACACAAACAATATCTAGTAAAATTGATTTTGAAATCCATTTGACCATTATTTACAAGGATTACCATGATGAAACTTGTCTTTTTTGCCATTTCCAACACGCATGTCAAATATTAGCCGATGGGAAAATTTTCAAATTTTTATGTCAAAATGCCTCATTTTCATAGATTAACCACTTTAGAAATCGACAAATTTTGAGGTGAAAATTGAATGTTTTTACAAATGGTAATATTTGACGTGTATGTTGGGAATGGCTAAAAGTTGAGGTTTCACCATGTTAAGCTATTAAAATAATAGACAAATAAAGTTAAACAATATTTCTTAACACACTAAAACAATATCTAGTAAAATTGATTTTTAAATCAATTTGACCATTATTTACAGGGGTTACCATGATGAAACTTGACTCTTTAGCCATTTCCAACACGCATGTTCAATATTAGTCGATTGGAAAATTTCAAATTTTTATGTTAAAATTCCACATTTTCATAGATTAACCACTTTGGAAATCGACAAATTTTTTGGTGAAAATTGAAAGTTTTTAAAAAGGGTAATATTTGACGTGTATGTTGGGAATGGCTAAAAGCCGAGGTTTCACCATATTAAGCCATTCAAATAATAGGCAAATGAAGTTAAAAAATATTTCTTAACACACTAAAACAATATCTAGTAAAATTGATTTTTAAATCCATTTCACCATTATTTATAGGGGTTACCATGATGAAACTTGTACTCTTTAGCCATTTCCAACACACATGTCAAATATTAGCCGATTGGAAAATTTTCAAATTTTTATGTCAAAATGCCTCATTTTCATAGATTAACCACTTTGGAAATCGACAAATTTTTAGGTGAAAATTGAATGTTTTTAAAAAGGGTAATATTTGAAGTATATGTTGGGAATGGATAAAAGTTGAGGTTTCACCATGTTAAGCCATTCAAATAATAGGCAAATGAAGTTAAACAATATTTCTTAACACACTAAAACAATATCTAGTAAAATTGATTTTTAAATCAATTTGACCATTATTTACAGGGGTTACCATGATGAAACTTGACTCTTTAGCCATTTCCAACACGCATGTTCAATATTAGTCGATTGGAAAATTTTCAAATTTTTATGTCAAAATGCCTCATTTTCATAGATTAACCACTTTGGAAATCGACAAATTTTTTGGTGAAAATTGAAAGTTTTTAAAAAGGGTAATATTTGACGTGTATGTTGGGAATGGCTAAAAGTTGAGGTTTTACCATGTTAAGCCATTCAAATAATAGGCAAATGAAGTTAAACAATATTTCTTAACACACTAAAACAATATCTAGTAAAATTGATTTTTAAATCCATTTGACCATTATTTACAGGGATTACCATTATGAAACTTGTCTTTTTAGCCATTTCCAACACGCATGTCAAATATTAGCCGATTGGAAAATTTTCAAATTTTTATGTCAAACTGCCTCATTTCCATAGATTAACCACTTTGGAAATCGACAAATTTTGAGGTGAAAATTGAAAGTTTTTAGAAAGGCTAATATTTGACGTGTATGTTGGGAATGGCTAAAAGTTGAGGTTTCACCATGTTAAGCAATTCAAATAATAGGCAAATGAAGTTAAACAATATTTCTTAACACACTAAAACAATATCTAGTAAAATTGATTTTTAAATCCATTTGACCATTATTTACAAGGATTACCATGATGAAACTTGTCTTTTTTGCCATTTCCAACACGCATGTCAAATATTAGCCGATGGGAAAATTTTCAAATTTTTATGTCAAAATGCCTCATTTTCATAGATTAACCACTTTAGAAATCGACAAATTTTGAGGTGAAAATTGAAAGTTTTTAAAAATGGTAATATTTGACGTGTATGTTGGGAATGGCTAAAAGTTGAGGTTTCACCATGTTAAGCCATTGAAATAATAGACAAATAAAGTTAAACAATATTTCTTAACACACTAAAACAATATCTAGTAAAATTGATTTTTAAATCAATTTGACCATTATTTACGAGGGGTTACCATGATGAAACTTGACTCTTTAGCCATTTCCAACACGCATGTTCAATATTAGTCGATTGGAAAATTTCAAATTTTTATGTTAAAATGCCTCATTTTCATAGATTAACCACTTTGGAAATCGACAAATTTTTTGGTGAAAATTGAAAGTTTTTAAAAAGGGTAATATTTGACGTGTATGTTGGGAATGGCTAAAAGCCGAGGTTTCACCATATTAAGCCATTCAAATAATAGGCAAATGAAGTTATAACAATATTTCTTAACACACTAAAACAATATCTAGTAAAATTGATTTTTAAATCCATTTGACCATTATTTATAGGGGTTACCATGATGAAACTTGTACTCTTTAGCCATTTCCAACACGCATGTCAAATATTAGCCGATTGGAAAATTTTCAAATTTTTATGTCAAAATGCCTCATTTTCATAGATTAACCACTTTGGAAATCGACAAATTTTTAGGTGAAAATTGAATGTTTTTAAAAAGGGTAATATTTGAAGTATATGTTGGGAATGGATAAAAGTTGAGGTTTCACCATGTTAAGCCATTCAAATAATAGGCAAATGAAGTTAAACAATATTTCTTAACACACTAAAACAATATCTAGTAAAATTGATTTTTAAATCAATTTGACCATTATTTACAGGGGTTACCATGATGAAACTTGACTCTTTAGCCATTTCCAACACGCATGTTCAATATTAGTCGATTGGAAAATTTTCAAATTTTTATGTCAAAATGCCTCATTTTCATAGATTAACCACTTTAGAAATCGAAAAATTTTTTGGTGAAAATTGAAAGTTTTTAAAAAGGGTAATATTTGACGTGTATGTTGGGAATGGCTAAAAGTTGAGGTTTTACCATGTTAAGCCATTCAAATAATAGGCAAATGAAGTTAAACAATATTTCTTAACACACTAAAACAATATCTAGTAAAATTGATTTTTAAATCCATTTGACCATTATTTACGAGGATTACCATTATGAAACTTGTCTTTTTAGCCATTTCCAACACGCATGTCAAATATTAGCCGATTGGAAAATTTTCAAATTTTTATGTCAAACTGCCTCATTTCCATAGATTAACCACTTTGGAAATCGACAAATTTTGAGGTGAAAATTGAAAGTTTTTAGAAAGGGTAATATTTGACGTATATGTTGGGAATGGCTAAAAGTTGAGGTTTCACCATGTTAAGCCATTCAAATAATAGGCAAATGAAGTTAAACAATATTTCTTAACACACTAAAACAATATCTAGTAAAATTGATTTTTAAATCCATTTGACCATTATTTACAAGGATTACCATGATGAAACTTGTCTTTTTTGCCATTTCCAACACGCATGTCAAATATTAGCCGATGGGAAAATTTTCAAATTTTTATGTCAAAATGCCTCATTTTCATAGATTAACCACTTTAGAAATCGACAAATTTTGAGGTGAAAATTGAAAGTTTTTAAAAATGGTAATATTTGACGTGTATGTTGGGAATGGCTAAAAGTTGAGGTTTCACCATGTTAAGCCATTGAAATAATAGACAAATAAAGTTAAACAATATTTCTTAACACACTAAAACAATATCTAGTAAAATTGATTTTTAAATCAATTTGACCATTATTTACGGGGGTTACCATGATGAAACTTGACTCTTTAGCCATTTCCAACACGCATGTTCAATATTAGTCGATTGGAAAATTTCAAATTTTTATGTTAAAATGCCTCATTTTCATAGATTAACCACTTTGGAAATCGACAAATTTTTTGGTGAAAATTGAAAGTTTTTAAAAAGGGTAATATTTGACGTGTATGTTGGGAATGGCTAAAAGTTGAGGTTTCACCATATTAAGCCATTCAAATAATAGGCAAATGAAGTTAAACAATATTTCTTAACACACTAAAACAATATCTAGTAAAATTGATTTTTAAATCCATTTGACCATTATTTACAAGGATTACCATGATGAAACTTGTCTTTTTAGCCATTTCCAACACGCATGTCAAATATTAGCCGATTGGAAAATTTTCAAATTTTTATGTCAAAATGCCTCATTTTCATAGATTAACCACTTTGGAAATCGACAAATTTTTAGGTGAAAATTGAATGTTTTTAAAAAGGGTAATATTTGATAGTATATGTTGGGAATGGATAAAAGTTGAGGTTTTACCATGTTAAGCCATTCAAATAATAGGCAAATGAAGTTAAACAATATTTCTTAAAACACTAAAACAATATCTAGTAAAATTGATTTTTAAATCAATTTGACCATTATTTACAAGGGTTACCATGATGAAACTTGTCTTTTTAGCCATTTCCAACACACATGTCAAATATTAGCCGATTGGAAAATTTTCAAATTTTTATGTCAAAATGCCTCATTTTCATAGATTAACCACTTTGGAAATCGACAAATTTTGAGGTGAAAATTGAATGTTTTTAAAAAGGGTAATATTTGACGTATATGTTGGGAATGGCTAAAAGTTGAGGTTTCACCATGTTAAGCCATTCAAATAATAGGCAAATGAAGTTAAACAATATTTCTTAACACACTAAAACAATATCTAGTAAAATTGATTTTTAAATCAATTTGACCATTATTTACAGGGGTTACCATGATGAAACTTGACTCTTTAGCCATTTCCAACACGCATGTTCAATATTAGTCGATTGGAAAATTTTCAAATTTTTATGTTAAAATGCCTCATTTTCATAGATTAACCACTTTGGAAATCGACAAATTTTTTGGTGAAAATTGAAAGTTTTTAAAAAGGGTAATATTTGACGTGTATGTTGGGAATGGCTAAAAGTTGAGGTTTCACCATGTTAAGCCATTCAAATAATAGGCAAATGAAGTTAAACAATATTTCTTAACACACTAAAACAATATCTAGTAAAATTGATTTTTAAATCCATTTGACCATTATTTACAGGGGATTACCATTATGAAACTTGTCTTTTTAGCCATTTCCAACACGCATGTCAAATATTAGCCGATTGGAAAATTTTCAAATTTTTATGTCAAACTGCCTCATTTCCATAGATTAACCACTTTCGAAATCGACAAATTTTGAGGTGAAAATTGAAAGTTTTTCAAAAGGGTAATATTTGACGTGTATGTTGGGAATGGCTAAAAGTTGAGGTTTCACCATGTTAAGCCATTCAAATAATAGGCAAATGAAGTTATAAAATATTTGTTAACACACTAAAACAATATCTAGTAAAATTGATTTTTAAATCCATTTGACCATTATTTACAAGGATTACCATGATGAAACTTGTCTTTTTTGCCATTTCCAACACGCATGTCAAATATTAGCCGATGGGAAAATTTTCAAATTTTTATGTCAAAATGCCTCATTTTCATAGATTATCCACTTTAGAAATCGACAAATTTTGAGGTAAAAATTGAAAGTTTTTAAAAATGGTAATATTTGACGTGTATGTTGGGAATGGCTAAAAGTTGAGGTTTCACCATGTTAAGCCATTGAAATAATAGACAAATAAAGTTAAACAATATTTCTTAACACACTAAAACAATATCTAGTAAAATTGATTTTTAAATCAATTTGACCATTATTTACGGGGTTACCATGATGAAACTTGACTCTTTAGCCATTTCCAACACGCATGTTCAATATTAGTCATTTGGAAAATTTCAAATTTTTATGTTAAAATGCCTCATTTTCATAGATTAACCACTTTGGAAATCGACAAATTTTTTGGTGAAAATTGAAAGTTTTTAAAAAGGGTAATATTTGACGTGTATGTTGGGAATGGCTAAAAGCCGAGGTTTCACCATATTAAGCCATTCAAATAATAGGCAAATGAAGTTAAACAATATTTCTTAACACACTAAAACAATATCTAGTAAAATTGATTTTTAAATCCATTTGACCATTATTTACAGGGGTTACCATGATGAAACTTGTCTTTTTAGCCATTTCCAACACGCATGTCAAATATTAGCCGATTGGAAAATTTTCAAATTTTTATGTCAAAATGCCTCATTTTCATAGATTAACCACTTTGGAAATCGACAAATTTTTAGGTGAAAATTGAATGTTTTTAAAAAGGGTAATATTTGAAGTATATGTTGGGAATGGATAAAAGTTGAGGTTTCACCATGTTAAGCCATTCAAATAATAGGCAAATGAAGTTAAACAATATTTCTTAACACACTAAAACAATATCTAGTAAAATTGATTTTTAAATCAATTTGACCATTATTTACAAGGGGTTACCATGATGAAACTTGACTCTTTAGCCATTTCCAACACGCATGTTCAATATTAGTCGATTGGAAAATTTTCAAATTTTTATGTCAAAATGCCTCATTTTCATAGATTAACCACTTTGGAAATCGACAAATTTTTTGGTGAAAATTGAAAGTTTTTAAAAAGGGTAATATTTGACGTGTATGTTGGGAATGGCTAAAAGTTGAGGTTTTACCATGTTAAGCCATTCAAATAATAGGCAAATGAAGTTAAACAATATTTCTTAACACACTAAAACAATATCTAGTAAAATTGATTTTTAAATCCATTTGACCATTATTTACAAGGGATTACCATTATGAAACTTGTCTTTTTAGCCATTTCCAACACGCATGTCAAATATTAGCCGATTGGAAAATTTTCAAATTTTTATGTCAAACTGCCTCATTTCCATAGATTAACCACTTTCGAAATCGACAAATTTTGAGGTGAAAATTGAAAGTTTTTCAAAAGGCTAATATTTGACATGTATGTTGGGAATGGTTAAAAGCTGAGGTTTCACCATATTAAGCCATTCAAATAATAGGCAAATGAAGTTATAAAATATTTGTTAACACACTAAAACAATATCTAGTAAAATTGATTTTTAAATCCATTTGACCATTATTTACAAGGATTACCATGATGAAACTTGTCTTTTTTGCCATTTCCAACACGCATGTCAAATATTAGCCGATGGGAAAATTTTCAAATTTTTATGTCAAAATGCCTCATTTTCATAGATTATCCACTTTAGAAATCGACAAAATTTGAGGTGAAAATTGAAAGTTTTTAAAAATGGTAATATTTGACGTGTATGTTGGGAATGGCTAAAAGTTGAGGTTTCACCATGTTAAGCCATTGAAATAATAGACAAATAAAGTTAAACAATATTTCTTAACACACTAAAACAATATCTAGTAAAATTGATTTTTAAATCAATTTGACCATTATTTACAGGGGTTACCATGATGAAACTTGACTCTTTCGCCATTTCCAACACGCATGTTCAATATTAGTCATTTGGAAAATTTCAAATTTTTATGTCAAACTGCCTCATTTCGATAGATTAACCACTTTGGAAATCGACAAATTTTTTGGTGAAAATTGAAAGTTTTTAAAAAGGGTAATATTTGACGTGTATGTTGGGAATGGCTAAAAGTTGAGGTTTCACCATGTTAAGCCATTCAAATAATAGGCAAATGAAGTTAAACAATATTTCTTAACACACTAAAACAATATCTAGTAAAATTGATTTTTAAATCCATTTGACCATTATTTACAAGGATTACCATGATGAAACTTGTCTTTTTAGCCATTTCCAACACGCATGTCAAATATTAGCCGATTGGAAAATTTTCAAATTTTTATGTCAAACTGCCTCATTTCCATAGATTAACCACTTTCGAAATCGACAAATTTTGAGGTGAAAATTGAAAGTTTTTAAAAAGGCTAATATTTGATAATGTATGTTGGGAATGGTTAAAAGTTGAGGTTTCACCATATTAAGCCATTCAAATAATAGGCAAATGAAGTTATAAAATATTTCTTAACACACTAAAACAATATCTAGTAAAATTGATTTTTAAATCCATTTGACCATTATTTACAAGGATTACCATGATGAAACTTGTCTTTTTTGCCATTTCCAACACGCATGTCAAATATTAGCCGATGGGAAAATTTTCAAATTTTTATGTCAAAATGCCTCATTTTCATAGATTATCCACTTTGTAGAAATCGACAAAATTTGAGGTGAAAATTGAAAGTTTTTAAAAATGGTAATATTTGACGTGTATGTTGGGAATGGCTAAAAGTTGAGGTTTCACCATGTTAAGCCATTGAAATAATAGACAAATAAAGTTAAACAATATTTCTTAACACACTAAAACAATATCTAGTAAAATTGATTTTTAAATCAATTTGACCATTATTTACAGGGGTTACCATGATGAAACTTGACTCTTTCGCCATTTCCAACACGCATGTTCAATATTAGTCATTTGGAAAATTTCAAATTTTTATGTTAAAATGCCTCATTTTCATAGATTAACCACTTTGGAAATCGACAAATTTTATTGTGAAAATTGAAAGTTTTTAAAAAGGGTAATATTTGACGTGTATGTTGGGAATGGCTAAAAGTTGAGGTTTTACCATGTTAAGCCATTCAAATAATAGGCAAATGAAGTTAAACAATATTTCTTAACACAATAAAACAATATCTAGTAAAATTGATTTTTAAATCCATTTGACCATTATTTACAAGGATTACCATTATGAAACTTGTCTTTTTAGCCATTTCCAACACGCATGTCAAATATTAGCCGATTGGAAAATTTTCAAATTTTTATGTCAAACTGCCTCATTTCCATAGATTAACCACTTTCGAAATCGACAAATTTTGAGGTGAAAATTGAAAGTTTTTCAAAAGGCTAATATTTGACAATGTATGTTGGGAATGGCTAAAAGCCGAGGTTTCACCATATTAAGCCATTCAAATAATAGGCAAATGAAGTTATAAAATATTTGTTAACACACTAAAACAATATCTAGTAAAATTGATTTTTAAATCCATTTGACCATTATTTACAAGGATTACCATGATTAAACTTGTCTTTTTTGGCATTTCCAACACGCATGTCAAATATTAGCCGATGGGAAAATTTTCAAATTTTTATGTCAAAATGCCTCATTTTCATAGATTATCCACTGTAGAAATCGACAAAATTTGAGGTGAAAATTGAAAGTTTTTAAAAATGGTAATATTTGACGTGTATGTTGGGAATGGCTAAAAGTTGAGGTTTCACCATGTTAAGCCATTGAAATAATAGACAAATAAAGTTAAACAATATTTCTTAACACACTAAAACAATATCTAGTAAAATTGATTTTTAAATCAATTTGACCATTATTTACGGGGGTTACCATGATGAAACTTGACTCTTTCGCCATTTCCAACACGCATGTTAAATTTTAGTCATTTGGAAAATTTCAAATTTTTATGTTAAAATGCCTCATTTTCATAGATTAACCACTTTGGAAATCGACAAATTTTATTGTGAAAATTGAAAGTTTTTAAAAAGGGTAATATTTGACGTGTATGTTGGGAATGGCTAAAAGTTGAGGTTTTACCATGTTAAGCCATTCAAATAATAGGCAAATGAAGTTAAACAATATTTCTTAACACAATAAAACAATATCTAGTAAAATTGATTTTTAAATCCATTTGACCATTATTTACAGGGGATTACCATTATGAAACTTGTCTTTTTAGCCATTTCCAACACGCATGTCAAATATTAGCCGATTGGAAAATTTTCAAATTTTTATGTCAAACTGCCTCATTTCCATAGATTAACCACTTTCGAAATCGACAAATTTTGAGGTGAAAATTGAAAGTTTTTCAAAAGGCTAATATTTGATAATGTATGTTGGGAATGGTTAAAAGCTGAGGTTTCACCATATTAAGCCATTCAAATAATAGGCAAATGAAGTTATAAAATATTTGTTAACACACTAAAACAATATCTAGTAAAATTGATTTTTAAATCCATTTGACCATTATTTACAAGGATTACCATGATTAAACTTGTCTTTTTTGGCATTTCCAACACGCATGTCAAATATTAGCCGATGGGAAAATTTTCAAATTTTTATGTCAAAATGCCTCATTTTCATAGATTATCCACTGTAGAAATCGACAAAATTTGAGGTGAAAATTGAAAGTTTTTAAAAATGGTAATATTTGACGTGTATGTTGGGAATGGCTAAAAGTTGAGGTTTCACCATGTTAAGCCATTGAAATAATAGACAAATAAAGTTAAACAATATTTCTTAACACACTAAAACAATATCTAGTAAAATTGATTTTTAAATCAATTTGACCATTATTTACGGTGGTTACCATGATGAAACTTGACTCTTTCGCCATTTCCAACACGCATGTTCAATTTTAGTCATTTGGAAAATTTCAAATTTTTATGTTAAAATGCCTCATTTTCATAGATTAACCACTTTGGAAATCGACAAATTTTATTGTGAAAATTGAAAGTTTTTAAAAAGGGTAATATTTGACGTGTATGTTGGGAATGGCTAAAAGTTGAGGTTTTACCATGTTAAGCCAGTCAAATAATAGGCAAATGAAGTTAAACAATATTTCTTAACACAATAAAACAATATCTAGTAAAATTGATTTTTAAATCCATTTGACCATTATTTACGGGGATTACCATTATGAAACTTGTCTTTTTAGCCATTTCCAACACGCATGTCAAATATTAGCCGATTGGAAAATTTTCAAATTTTTATGTCAAACTGCCTCATTTCCATAGATTAACCACTTTCGAAATCGACAAATTTTGAGGTGAAAATTGAAAGTTTTTCAAAAGGCTAATATTTGATAATGTATGTTGGGAATGGTTAAAAGCTGAGGTTTCACCATATTAAGCCATTCAAATAATAGGCAAATGAAGTTATAAAATATTTGTTAACACACTAAAACAATATCTAGTAAAATTGATTTTTAAATCCATTTGACCATTATTTACAAGGATTACCATGATTAAACTTGTCTTTTTTGGCATTTCCAACACGCATGTCAAATATTAGCCGATGGGAAAATTTTCAAATTTTTATGTCAAAATGCCTCATTTTCATAGATTATCCACTTTGTAGAAATCGACAAAATTTGAGGTGAAAATTGAAAGTTTTTAAAAATGGTAATATTTGACGTGTATGTTGGGAATGGCTAAAAGTTGAGGTTTCACCATGTTAAGCCATTGAAATAATAGACAAATAAAGTTAAACAATATTTCTTAACACACTAAAACAATATCTAGTAAAATTGATTTTTAAATCAATTTGACCATTATTTACGGTGGTTACCATGATGAAACTTGACTCTTTCGCCATTTCCAACACGCATGTTCAATTTTAGTCATTTGGAAAATTTCAAATTTTTATGTTAAAATGCCTCATTTTCATAGATTAACCACTTTGGAAATCGACAAATTTTATTGTGAAAATTGAAAGTTTTTAAAAAGGGTAATATTTGACGTGTATGTTGGGAATGGCTAAAAGTTGAGGTTTTACCATGTTAAGCCAGTCAAATAATAGGCAAATGAAGTTAAACAATATTTCTTAACACAATAAAACAATATCTAGTAAAATTGATTTTTAAATCCATTTGACCATTATTTACGAGGATTACCATTATGAAACTTGTCTTTTTAGCCATTTCCAACACGCATGTCAAATATTATATTAGCCGATTGGAAAATTTTCAAATTTTTATGTCAAAGCCTCATTTCCATAGATTAACCACTTTCGAAATCGATAAATTTTGAGGTGAAAATTGAAAGTTTTTCAAAAGGCTAATATTTGACATGTATGTTGGGGTTAAATGGCTAAAAGTTGAGGTTTCAACATATTAAGCCATTCAAATAATAGGCAAATGAAGTTAAACAATATTTCTTAACACAATAAAACAATATCTAGTAAAATTGATTTTTAAATCCATTTGACCATTATTTACAGGGATTACCATTATGAAACTTGTCTTTTTAGCCATTTCCAACACGCATGTCAAATATTAGCCGATTGGAAAATTTTCAAATTTTTATGTCAAACTGCCTCATTTCCATAGATTAACCACTTTCGAAATCGACAAATTTTGAGGTGAAAATTGAAAGTTTTTCAAAAGGCTAATATTTGACATGTATGTTGGGAATGGTTAAAAGCTGAGGTTTCACCATATTAAGCCATTCAAATAATAGGCAAATGAAGTTATAAAATATTTGTTAACACACTAAAACAATATGTAGTAAAATTGATTTTTAAATCCATTTGACCATTATTTACAAGGATTACCATGATGAAACTTGTCTTTTTTGGCATTTCCAACACGCATGTCAAATATTAGCCGATGGGAAAATTTTCAAATTTTTATGTCAAAATGCCTCATTTTCATAGATTATCCACTGTAGAAATTGACAAAATTTGAGGTGAAAATTGAAAGTTTTTAAAAATGGTAATATTTGACGTGTATGTTGGGAATGGCTAAAAGTTGAGGTTTCACCATGTTAAGCCATTGAAATAATAGACAAATAAAGTTAAACAATATTTCTTAACACACTAAAACAATATCTAGTAAAATTGATTTTTAAATCAATTTGACCATTATTTACGGTGGTTACCATGATGAAACTTGACTCTTTCGCCATTTCCAACACGCATGTTCAATTTTAGTCATTTGGAAAATTTCAAATTTTTATGTTAAAATGCCTCATTTTCATAGATTAACCACTTTGGAAATCGACAAATTTTATTGTGAAAATTGAAAGTTTTTAAAAAGGGTAATATTTGACGTGTATGTTGGGAATGGCTAAAAGTTGAGGTTTTACCATGTTAAGCCATTCAAATAATAGGCAAATGAAGTTAAACAATATTTCTTAACACAATAAAACAATATCTAGTAAAATTGATTTTTAAATCCATTTGACCATTATTTACGAGGGATTACCATTATGAAACTTGTCTTTTTAGCCATTTCCAACACGCATGTCAAATATTAGCCGATTGGAAAATTTTCAAATTTTTATGTCAAACTGCCTCATTTCCATAGATTAACCACTTTCGAAATCGACAAATTTTGAGGTGAAAATTGAAAGTTTTTCAAAAGGCTAATATTTGATAATGTATGTTGGGAATGGTTAAAAGCTGAGGTTTCACCATATTAAGCCATTCAAATAATAGGCAAATGAAGTTATAAAATATTTGTTAACACACTAAAACAATATCTAGTAAAATTGATTTTTAAATCCATTTGACCATTATTTACAAGGATTACCATGATTAAACTTGTCTTTTTTGGCATTTCCAACACGCATGTCAAATATTAGCCGATGGGAAAATTTTCAAATTTTTATGTCAAAATGCCTCATTTTCATAGATTATCCACTGTAGAAATCGACAAAATTTGAGGTGAAAATTGAAAGTTTTTAAAAATGGTAATATTTGACGTGTATGTTGGGAATGGCTAAAAGTTGAGGTTTCACCATGTTAAGCCATTGAAATAATAGACAAATAAAGTTAAACAATATTTCTTAACACACTAAAACAATATCTAGTAAAATTGATTTTTAAATCAATTTGACCATTATTTACAGGGGTTACCATGATGAAACTTGACTCTTTCGCCATTTCCAACACGCATGTTAAATTTTAGTCATTTGGAAAATTTCAAATTTTTATGTTAAAATGCCTCATTTTCATAGATTAACCACTTTGGAAATCGACAAATTTTATTGTGAAAATTGAAAGTTTTTAAAAAGGGTAATATTTGACGTGTATGTTGGGAATGGCTAAAAGTTGAGGTTTTACCATGTTAAGCCATTCAAATAATAGGCAAATGAAGTTAAACAATATTTCTTAACACAATAAAACAATATCTAGTAAAATTGATTTTTAAATCCATTTGACCATTATTTACAGGGATTACCATTATGAAACTTGTCTTTTTAGCCATTTCCAACACGCATGTCAAATATTAGCCGATTGGAAAATTTTCAAATTTTTATGTCAAACTGACTCATTTCCATAGATTAACCACTTTCGAAATCGACAAATTTTGAGGTGAAAATTGAAAGTTTTTCAAAAGGCTAATATTTGATAATGTATGTTGGGAATGGTTAAAAGCTGAGGTTTCACCATATTAAGCCATTCAAATAATAGGCAAATTGTTATGAATATAATTACTATAGTGAATGCACCATTGTGTAACTCCTTATTCCATTCTTCAATGTATTTCATTGTATTTATTTTCCCACCTTTATGTGTAATAATATTAGAGAGTATAGGTTATGATCTATGAGCCTATAAATAGAGCTCTCATTTGTAGCATTCTATACACCTCAATAAAAAACTCTCTCCCTCTCCATATTTCTCTTGTTCTTGTCTTTCTTTGAGTTTAGTTTTATAACAAGTTATCAGCACGAAGTTCTGCCGTCGAGCAACTTCTTGTAACATGAGCGAAGTCATACAAACAATACAAGGCCGTGAGTTCATGCTTAGCTCCCGATCCCCTTTTTGCAATTTTATTATTCGCACGAGTGCTCGATTCTCAAAAGGTTACCATTATATTTGATTGTTATTTACTCGATTCGCTTATTCTTCTACCTACTTTCTTTTTGTTTCAAAACTAGATTTATTTGCGTTTCAAAGTTATTACATTGATTTACTCGATTCCTTACATTTTAGCTTATTATATCATCACATCAATTTTTTTTCTCCTATAATATAATTGGTTCCAAGTTGTTCTTGCTATTGACAATTCTCGGATTTATTATATCTCTACGTGTTTTTTTCTTTGAGTATATGTATATTACCATATTTTAAATTAAGTATTTACCCATTTGAATATTACGTACTTTTTCTTTTATCTTATGTTTTGAATACATATACTAAGAAAAATTTGTGATTCTCATTTTCATTTCTTACTTTTTCATAACGCTATTGTTACTATTTAAAAATAGGTCATTAAGGTGGCTATTAGCTAATTCATATGTTTACTTCTTCAATCTTATTTTTGTTTGTTTTCTACTAATACCCCACCGAAGATATATAGTAACAAATTGTTTATATGAATATTCACCGATAACAATATTATTTATTTATTTTGTGTTCATATATGTCTATGACTTAATTCTAATATTTGATAGCTTATCTTTACTCTCAATTATTATTATCACACAAACATAATAACATCTTATGCATATACATATGTATTTTTTTCCTTTGTTTTTCTCGATCTTACTTAATATTAAAGCATATTTGTCAAAAGGAAACGATATCGGTGGTTATCCGATTATTATCATAACCATTATTTTTGTAACGTTGGTCATCACATTATTACATTACGTTTACATTAATATTTTTCAATCATCATCAACGATTGTCATTAAATATTTAAATGGCTAATGATCATGTCATTATTAATGGAATCGTAAGTTACGTTTACGGATTAAATAAATGTATTATATATGTTGCTAATTACAGTTTTAATAGTATATTCATGTCATTATTAATTCATTCATAATGTGATCTAATTTATTTATTTTGATAATTACTCAAACTTTTTTCAAAATATTGGTTTTTGATTTTCGGGCAAGAATTACTCTTCATGGGCATTCGAGGCTAAAATCCATATATAATAGTATTGGTGAAACGAGACGATAATGCACGTCTTATCATGACAAAGCTAAAGCTTTGCTATTTACTCGCCATCATCCGAATGATAGGCCGAAAGATGAGTACCAAGAGACACAACATATCGAAAGAACAAAGCTATACATATATTTTATATGTCTCGAATATTGAAGGTCGAAGTGACAAAATATCAATCTTTGTAGTGATTGATTATACTCATAAAAGCTCGATATGATTGAATGTCCCACGAAACACATATCTTGAGAAACGGGTTATCTTATATTTCCAATGTTGATGGTCCAATGAGACAAAATATTAGTCCATGAAGTGAGTGGATATAATCATATGTCCACAAAGTGATTAGACAATATATATTCCCACAAAGTCAATACACTATCGTGGAAGAGAAAGACCTAATCTTTCAAAGGTCATAGTCCATCAAAATTTATTGTGATGAGAAAATCCCATATGACACTATCATATTTCTCGAAGTGCATACACTTATATCATATTATTTTCCGATGAAAATTCACAATACATGATTACTATTTCATATACGGAATTCAATGTGGATTTGATGGGCATATAGTACCAATGAAAGTATTTTTCAACCAATAGTTGAACAAAATCTCGAATAATTATATGATGAAATTCACACAACTTCTCGAGTTTGACGGGAAATTGGTCATCTCGTTGGTGATAGAGATGTGGAAAGATTAAGTTGATAATCATGTTGAAAAATTCTAGTGACATGAAAGGTGATACAACCATCAATTTTATTTTGATGATCATATCAAAATGATGTTAATTTAGCACTCAAAGTGATTGTGCAAAGACACATTTAATTTGTTACATTGTTCCTAAAAGCATAAGTGACAACATATTATCATTGTTCACATAAGGAACCGTTTTATTCGGATGGACATAACAATTGTGGTTATACGAGAATTATTGATCTATTAATTGGTGACATACATGATTGAGAAATATATCTATTTATCATTTAAACTATGTACCAATTCTCATGACAAAAATAGTATTTTATGATGAGAATCACCATAATTAATTGTGATATATATCACATCGATAATGCACCAAGATATATGGTGTAGTAGAACATTTCTCTCAAGCTCTAGATCGAGCTATTATATTGTTCACGAAGGAACAAAATCCTTATTCCAATTTGTTTAGGATCAAGAGAGGAACAATAATATGGTCTATGGCTATATAATTATTGAATCAATAATATTATCCTCCAATTTGTACTACACATATGTTATTGTGATTGAGATACATATATATAAATGTAAACTATACGTTTACTCGTCCTGACAACTATTATTTGGCATAACCGGTGAGACCATCCCGGTTCAATCATGATGCGAATCGATAAGTACCTCTATGGTCAATTTCGATGATTCCATAATCTAAAGTGTATGTTCTATTGAAGATTGTTGTGCATGATGGTCTCAACTTGGGTATTCTAAAGAAATGATTCCTAAGGTTATAGGGATTTAAGTAGTCCTTGTGACTCCCCTACTTCCTGGGAACACAAACGATTTTCTGTTCTGTCAACAAGGTTTCGTTTCTAGGAAAGCATTTTCACCTTTCCGTTACCCATTGTTGGGTAAATCTCCAACACAACATAATTCATTTTTGGATTGCTTTTCCTCAAATAGAGTTGATTGTTGGGTAATCATCAACTAAAGTAAGATCATTTATCTTACACACAACAAAACAAGGGTGATATTTATGGATCCATACGCCCAACATGTGAGCCAATTATTTTAATTGATGTATCAACTAGAAGGTCACATGTGTATATGAAAGAAAACTAAAATTTGCGAGATTACTAGCTCAACCATTTTGGTTATGAGCATATTTTCATGATTATCCAATAACGAAAATGTATCATTGAAAACCAATATATTATTGTGAACATGTCATTTACATGCACAACACAAATTCGCATTACGCCAAGAAATTATCATGAATTCCTCCATTATGTTTGGTTTTTGGGTCAAAACCTTATACTTCCCATCTATGGATATATGAATGTGATATACACATCTGAATTGCTCCACCACCATTTATTAGGATGGGTTCTCAATGAAGATTGAGAAATTATTTTGATTACGAGTTCATCGATGGTAAAGTATCACATCGTTGTAGGGAGTATTTTGATGACTCGTTTGGAGGTTTATATTTAAACTTCCCAACATTAGGGGAGAAAACAAAAGTTGGCCAAGAGATTAGATGAATGATCATATTATTTTGATCCTTGCACTAAGCAATATGAGCTTGAAGTTCAAAAATATATAATTCATTATCTGCGTACACTTTACCGACCCAACGAGAGTAAAGTTTTCATGTGCCAACTCAAAATGCTCCAATAACAATAATGCCAATATTGGGCAATCGACATCACAAATTAGTCTAAAACCCGCAAAGGCGTGATAGACCACTCGGTTCCAAAGAAAAAAATCCTCAAAAGTGGAATGGAGCTATATATCAAGATGGTCAAATTGAGGTTAAGATTATTTAAACAAAGCCACCAAGAGAAACAAATAATGTGCTCAAGAAGAGTATCGGTACCTGAAAGATATGAATATATATCTCAATTATCTATATCTTGGATGGAAAATATTGGAACCCCAATGAAGTCAACGTCGACGAAATATTTGCGTATAGTGCAACGCTAAATATGATAGTTGAAAATGAGGATCATTAGCCAAAATGCATGCACGGATAGAAATGATTGGCTAAAAAAAAATTTCAATTTGAGGCAAATTCAAATTCCCAAGAGAAATGAAAAGTTTTAAGACATCAAGTCTTTATACATTGAGATGTAAAGTATGAGTATGAGAAGTTATGAAACATCTCATTTTTGAAAGGTTTTGTACAACAAACCTATAACATTTTGATTATGAGAAAATATATTCTCATGTGGTGGATGCAACTACTTTTTATTATTCGATTAGTCTGGCAATTTGTGAAGGGAAAGAGTTTGCCCCTAATGGATGTCCTTGCAACCTATATGTATGGTTTTCATAATTAGAATACACATGTGTATATGAAATTCCCTTGAGGATTTATTTTGCTATAAGCAAACAATTCAAGTTCACGTGAACAAGTTATATCTAATTGACGTCATATGGATTGAATAATTGAGAGAAGTGGTCCATTTAGCATATCATACATTTCTCTATGCATAAAACTACGATTTCTTTTTCATATTGAGTTGAATTTTGAATGATGAAAAATCATCTTTGTCATATTTTATGATTTTGAAATTCTTATAAAAATTTCTATACTTTATTTTATATTTAAAATGTATTTCTTTTGTTTATAAGAGTTTAAGTGTCATCATCATCTTTTGTTATATAGATGACATACACTTTATTGAGACTCCTAAAGAGTTTCTCAAAGCAATCAAAGATTGATTAGCTAGAGTTCGAGATGGAAGATGTGGAAGATTACCACTAACTTGCCAACTGTGCATCTCTCTCGAACATGATTTTCGTATATCATCAATGATATACTAATTATATCCAACAAAAAGTATATGGATATGACATGGCTATCAGTGCCTGGATGGTAGTCAGATCACTATGTGACTCTATGTCGAGTTTAATCGACCTTTATTAAGACACAAGATGTACTCAATTTTGAAGTAGTAATCTTGGTCATATTTGTGTTGGTTGACCATAAATTGGTCTCATGTGATAATTTTACCACTTGGTGGGCTGTGAAACCAACTTATAAAGCTACACCATCATTTCAAGATCTAATCCTATAAATCATGCATGATATTTATTTTGCATATATTCTTGAGTTGCAAGAAAATGTTGCAACGTGATGTGATGATTATGTACTCTTTTTCCTTCACTAGGTTTTTATCCCATAGGGTTTTCGTAGTAAGGTTTTAATGAGACATATTCTCATCTAATGGTCATCTAAGGTGAAGTGTCATGTGAATTATGGATGACCATCGATCATGTGATGCATACATTTTATGCACAAACTTCAACGAGTTGAAATATTTATCAACTAAGTGCACCTAAGTGATAACTTGGTTGATTTATTCACCAAAGATCTCTCTACATCAACTGTTGGAAAGCAAATTTGGAATTGGTGAGTGAATGATCTCAACCGATATAATGATGAGCGAGAGTTGATATCCTCATCGTGGGAGTCAATATGAAGGATCTCAACCGATATCATCATCGGGGAGTCAATACGCAAGTACTCTTTTTCCCTTAACCATGGTTTTTCCCACCGGGTTTTCCCGGTAAGGTTTTTAATGAGGCGAGTATCAAAAGCGTATTCGAAGAACGATGTATAACCAATGGTCATTCAAGGGGGAGTGTTATGAATATAATTACTATAGTGAATGCACCATTGTGTAACTCCTTATTCCATTCTTCAATGTATTTCATTGTATTTATTTTCCCACCTTTATGTGTAATAATATTAGAGAGTATAGGTTATGATCTATGAGCCTATAAATAGAGCTCTCATTTGTAGCATTCTATACACCTCAATAAAAAACTCTCTCCCTCTCCATATTTCTCTTGTTCTTGTCTTTCTTTGAGTTTAGTTTTATAACACAAATGAAGTTATAAAATATTTGTTAACACACTAAAACAATATGTAGTAAAATTGATTTTTAAATCCATTTGACCATTATTTACAAGGATTACCATGATGAAACTTGTCTTTTTTGGCATTTCCAACACGCATGTCAAATATTAGCCGATGGGAAAATTTTCAAATTTTTATGTCAAAATGCCTCATTTTCATAGATTATCCACCGTAGAAATCGACAAAATTTGAGGTGAAAATTGAAAGTTTTTAGAAATGGTAATATTTGACGTGTATGTTGGGAATGGCTAAAAGTTGAGGTTTCACCATGTTAAGCCATTGAAATAATAGACAAATAAAGTTAAACAATATTTCTTAACACACTAAAACAATATCTAGTAAAATTGATTTTTAAATCAATTTGATCATTATTTACGAGGGTTACCATGATGAAACTTGACTCTTTCGCCATTTCCAACACGCATGTTCAATTTTAGTCATTTGGAAAATTTCAAATTTTTATGTTAAAATGCCTCATTTTCATAGATTAACCACTTTGGAAATCGAAAAATTTTTAGGTGAAAATTGAAAGTTTTTAAAAAGGGTAATATTTGACGTGTATTTTGGGAATGGCTAAAAGTTGAGGTTTCACCATGTTAAGCCATTCAAATAATTGGCAAATGAAGTTAAACAATATTTCTTAACACACTAAAATAATATCTAGTAAAATTGATGTTTAAATCCATTTGACCATTATTTACAGGGATTACCATGATGAAACTTGTCGTTTTAGCCATTTCCAACACACATGTCAAATATTAGCCAATTGGAAAATTTTCAAATTTTTATGTCAAACTGCCTCATTTCCATAGATTAACCACTTTCGAAATCGACAAATTTTGAGGTGAAAATTGAAAGTTTTTCAAAAGGCTAATATTTGACATGTATGTTGGGAATGGTTAAAAGCTGAGGTTTCACCATATTAAGCCATTCAAATAATAGGCAAATGAAGTTATAAAATATTTGTTAACACGCTAAAACAATATGTAGTAAAATTGATTTTTAAATCCATTTGACCATTATTTACAAGGATTACCATGATTAAACTTGTCTTTTTTAGCATTTCCAACACGCATGTCAAATATTAGCCGATGGGAAAATTTTCAAATTTTTATGTCAAAATGCCTCATTTTCATAGATTATCCACTGTAGAAATCGACAAAATTTGAGGTGAAAATTGAAAGTTTTTAAAAATGGTAATATTTGACGTGTATGTTGGGAATGGCTAAAAGTTGAGGTTTCACCATGTTAAGCCATTGAAATAATAGACAAATAAAGTTAAACAATATTTCTTAACACACTAAAACAATATCTAGTAAAATTGATTTTTAAATCAATTTGACCATTATTTACAGGGGTTACCATGATGAAACTTGACTCTTTCGCCATTTCCAACACGCATGTTCAATTTTAGTCATTTGGAAAATTTCAAATTTTTATGTTAAAATGCCTCATTTTCATAGATTAACCACTTTGGAAATCGACAAATTTTATTGTGAAAATTGAAAGTTTTTAAAAAGGGTAATATTTGACGTGTATGTTGGGAATGGCTAAAAGTTGAGGTTTTACCATGTTAAGCCAGTCAAATAATAGGCAAATGAAGTTAAACAATATTTCTTAACACAATAAAACAATATCTAGTAAAATTGATTTTTAAATCCATTTGACCATTATTTACAGGGATTACCATTATGAAACTTGTCTTTTTAGCCATTTCCAACACGCATGTCAAATATTAGCCGATTGGAAAATTTTCAAATTTTTATGTCAAACTCGCCTCATTTCCATAGATTAACCACTTTCGAAATCGACAAATTTTGAGGTGAAAATTGAAAGTTTTTCAAAAGGCTAATATTTGACAATGTATGTTGGGAATGGCTAAAAGCCGAGGTTTCACCATATTAAGCCATTCAAATAATAGGCAAATGAAGTTATAAAATATTTGTTAACACACTAAAACAATATCTAGTAAAATTGATTTTTAAATCCATTTGACCATTATTTACAAGGATTACCATGATTAAACTTGTCTTTTTTGGCATTTCCAACACGCATGTCAAATATTAGCCGATGGGAAAATTTTCAAATTTTTATGTCAAAATGCCTCATTTTCATAGATTATCCACAGTAGAAATCGACAAAATTTGAGGTGAAAATTGAAAGTTTTTAAAAATGGTAATATTTGACGTGTATGTTGGGAATGGCTAAAAGTTGAGGTTTCACCATGTTAAGCCATTGAAATAATAGACAAATAAAGTTAAACAATATTTCTTAACACACTAAAACAATATCTAGTAAAATTGATTTTTAAATCAATTTGACCATTATTTACAGGGGTTACCATGATGAAACTTGACTCTTTCGCCATTTCCAACACGCATGTTCAATTTTAGTCATTTGGAAAATTTCAAATTTTTATGTTAAAATGCCTCATTTTCATAGATTAACCACTTTGGAAATCGACAAATTTTTTTGTGAAAATTGAAAGTTTTTAAAAAGGGTAATATTTGACGTGTATGTTGGGAATGGCTAAAAGTTGAGGTTTTACCATGTTAAGCCATTCAAATAATAGGCAAATGAAGTTAAACAATATTTCTTAACACAATAAAACAATATCTAGTAAAATTGATTTTTAAATCCATTTGACCATTATTTACGAGGATTACCATTATGAAACTTGTCTTTTTAGCCATTTCCAACACGCATGTCAAATATTAGCCGATTGGAAAATTTTCAAATTTTTATGTCAAACTGCCTCATTTCCATAGATTAACCACTTTCGAAATCGACAAATTTTGAGGTGAAAATTGAAAGTTTTTCAAAAGGGTAGTATTTGACATGTATGTTGGGAATGGTTAAAAGCTGAGGTTTCACCATATTAAGCCATTCAAATAATAGGCAAATGAAGTTATAAAATATTTGTTAACACACTAAAACAATATCTAGTAAAATTGATTTTTAAATCCATTTGACCATTATTTACAAGGATTACCATGATTAAACTTGTCTTTTTTGGCATTTCCAACACGCATGTCAAATATTAGCCGATGGGAAAATTTTCAAATTTTTATGTCAAAATGCCTCATTTTCATAGATTATCCACTGTAGAAATCGACAAAATTTGAGGTGAAAATTGAAAGTTTTTAAAAATGGTAATATTTTACGTGTATGTTGGGAATGGCTAAAAGTTGAGGTTTCACCATGTTAAGCCATTTAAATAATAGACAAATAAAGTTAAACAATATTTCTTAACACAATAAAACAATATCTAGTAAAATTGATTTTTAAATCCATTTGACCATTATTTACAGGGATTACCATTATGAAACTTGTCTTTTTAGCCATTTCCAACACGAACGTCAAATATTAGCCGATTGGAAAATTTTCAAATTTTTATGTCAAAATGCCTCATTTCCATAGATTAACCACTTTCGAAATCGATAAATTTTGAGGTGAAAATTGAAAGTTTTTCAAAAGGCTAATATTTGACATGTATGTTGGGAATGGTTAAAAGTTGAGGTTTCACCATATTAAGCCATTCAAATAATAGGCAAATGAAGTTAAACAATATTTCTTAACACAATAAAACAATATCTAGTAAAATTTATTTTTAAATCCATTTGACCATTATTTACAGGGATTACCATTATGAAACTTGTCTTTTTAGCCATTTCCAACACGCATGTCAAATATTAGCCGATTGGAAAATTTTCAAATTTTTATGTCAAACTGCCTCATATCCATAGATTAACCACTTTCGAAATCGATAAATTTTGAGGTGAAAATTGAAAGTTTTTCAAAAGGCTAATATTTGACATGTATGTTGGGAATGGTTAAAAGCCGAGGTTTCACCATATTAAGCCATTCAAATAATAGGCAAATGAAGTTATAAAATATTTGTTAACACACTAAAACAATATCTAGTAAAATTGATTTTTAAATCCATTTCACCATTATTTACAAGGATTACCATGATTAAACTTGTCTTTTTTACGCCATTTCCAACACGCATGTTCAAATATTAGTCATTTGGAAAATTTTCAAATTTTTATGTCAAAATGCCTCATTTTCATAGATTATCCACTTTGGAAATCGACAAAATTTTTAGGTGAAAATTGAAAGTTTTTAAAAATGGTAATATTTTACGTGTATGTTGGGAATGGCTAAAAGTTGAGGTTTCACCATGTTAAGCCATTCAAATAATAGGCAAATGAAGTTAAACAATATTTCTTAACACAATAAAACAATATCTAGTAAAATTGATGTTTAAATCCATTTGACCATTATTTACAGGGATTACCATGATGAAACTTGTCTTTTTAGCCATTTCCAACACACATGTCAAATATTAGCCAATTGGAAAATTTTCAAATTTTTATGTCAAAAGGCCTCATTTTCATAGATTAACCACTTTAGAAATCGAAAAATTGTGAGGTGAAAATTGAATGTGTTTAAAAAGGCTAATATTTGACGTGTATGTTGGGAATGGCTAAAAGTTGAGGTTTCACCATGTTAAGCCATTGAAATAATAGGCAAATGAAGTTAAACAATATTTCTTAACACACTAAAACAATATCTAGTAAAATTGATTTTTAAATCAATTTGACCATTATTTACAAGGGTTACCATGATGAAACTTGACTCCTTAGCCATTTCCAACACGCATGTTCAATATTAGTCGATTGGAAAATTTCAAACTTTTATGTTAAAATGCCTCATTTTCATAGATTAACCACTTTGGAAATCGACAAATTTTATTGTTAAAATTGAAAGTTTTTAAAAAGGGTAATATTTGACGTGTATGTTGGGAATGGCTAAAAGTTGAGGTTTTACCATGTTAAGCCAGTCAAATAATAGGCAAATGAAGTTAAACAATATTTCTTAACACAATAAAACAATATCTAGTAAAATTGATTTTTAAATCCATTTGACCATTATTTACGGGGATTACCATTATGAAACTTGTCTTTTTAGCCATTTCCAACACGAATGTCAAATATTAGCCGATTGGAAAATTTTCAAATTTTTATGTCAAAATGCCTCATTTCCATAGATTAACCACTTTCGAAATCGATAAATTTTGAGGTGAAAATTGAAAGTTTTTCAAAAGGCTAATATTTGACATGTATGTTGGGAATGGTTAAAAGTCGAGGTTTCACCATATTAAGCCATTCAAATAATAGGCAAATGAAGTTAAACAATATTTCTTAACACAATAAAACAATATCTAGTAAAATTTATTTTTAAATCCATTTGACCATTATTTACAAGGATTACCATTATGAAACTTGTCTTTTTAGCCATTTCCAACACGCATGTCAAATATTAGCCGATTGGAAAATTTTCAAATTTTTATGTCAAACTGCCTCATTTCCATAGATTAACCACTTTCGAAATCGATAAATTTTGAGGTGAAAATTGAAAGTTTTTCAAAAGGCTAATATTTGACATGTATGTTGGGAATGGTTAAAAGCTGAGGTTTCACCATATTCAGCCATTCAAATAATAGGCAAATGAAGTTATACAATATTTGTTAACACACTAAAACAATATGTAGTAAAATTGATTTTTAAATCCATTTGACCATTATTTACAAGGATTACCATGATGAAACTTGTCTTTTTTGGCATTTCCAACACGCATGTCAAATATTAGCCGATGGGAAAATTTTCAAATTTTTATGTCAAAATGCCTCATTTTCATAGATTATCCACTTTAGAAATCGACAAAATTTGAGGTGAAAATTGAAAGTTTTTAAAAATGGTAATATTTGACGTGTATGTTGGGAATGGCTAAAAGTTGAGGTTTCACCATGTTAAGCCATTGAAATAATAGACAAATAAAGTTAAACAATATTTCTTAACACACTAAAACAATATCTAGTAAAATTGATTTTTAAATCAATTTGACCATTATTTACAAGGGTTACCATGATGAAACTTGACTCTTTCGCCATTTCCAACACGCATGTTCAATTTTAGTCATTTGGAAAATTTCAAATTTTTATGTTAAAATGCCTCATTTTCATAGATTAACCACTTTGGAAATCGAAAAATTTTTAGGTGAAAATTGAAAGTTTTTAAAAAGGGTAATATTTGACGTGTATTTTGGGAATGGCTAAAAGTTGAGGTTTCACCATGTTAAGCCATTCAAATAATTGGCAAATGAAGTTAAACAATATTTCTTAACACACTAAAATAATATCTAGTAAAATTGATGTTTAAATCCATTTGACCATTATTTACGAGGATTACCATGATGAAACTTGTCTTTTTAGCCATTTCCAACACACATGTCAAATATTAGCCAATTGGAAAATTTTCAAATTTTTATGTCAAAAGGCCTCATTTTCATAGATTAACCACTTTAGAAATCGAAAAATTTTGAGGTGAAAATTGAATGTGTTTAAAAAGGCTAATATTTGACGTGTATGTTGGGAATGGCTAAAAGTTGAGGTTTCACCATGTTAAGCCATTGAAATAATAGGCAAATGAAGTTAAACAATATTTCTTAACACACTAAAACAATATCTAGTAAAATTGATTTTTAAATCAATTTGACCATTATTTACAGTGGTTACCATGATGAAACTTGACTCTGTAGCCATTTCCAACACGCATGTTCAATATTAGTCGATTGGAAAATTTCAAACTTTTATGTTAAAATGCCTCATTTTCATAGATTAACCACTTTGGAAATCGACAAATTTTATTGTTAAAATTGAAAGTTTTTAAAAAGGGTAATATTTGACGTGTATGTTGGGAATGGCTAAAAGTTGAGGTTTTACCATGTTAAGCCAGTCAAATAATAGGCAAATGAAGTTAAACAATATTTCTTAACACAATAAAACAATATCTAGTAAAATTGATTTTTAAATCCATTTGACCATTATTTACAGGGGATTACCATTATGAAACTTGTCTTTTTAGCCATTTCCAACACGAATGTCAAATATTAGCCGATTGGAAAATTTTCAAATTTTTATGTCAAACTGCCTCATTTCCATAGATTAACCACTTTCGAAATCGATAAATTTTGAGGTGAAAATTGAAAGTTTTTCAAAAGGCTAATATTTGACATGTATGTTGGGAATGGTTAAAAGCCGAGGTTTCACCATATTAAGCCATTCAAATAATAGGCAAATGAAGTTAAACAATATTTCTTAACACAATAAAACAATATCTAGTAAAATTTATTTTTAAATCCATTTGACCATTATTTACAGGGATTACCATTATGAAACTTGTCTTTTTAGCCATTTCCAACACGCATGTCAAATATTAGCCGATTGGAAAATTTTCAAATTTTTATGTCAAACTGCCTCATTTCCATAGATTAACCACTTTCGAAATCGATAAATTTTGAGGTGAAAATTGAAAGTTTTTCAAAAGGCTAATATTTGACATGTATGTTGGGAATGGTTAAAAGCTGAGGTTTCACCATATTCAGCCATTCAAATAATAGGCAAATGAAGTTATACAATATTTGTTAACACACTAAAACAATATGTAGTAAAATTGATTTTTAAATCCATTTGACCATTATTTACAAGGATTACCATGATGAAACTTGTCTTTTTTGGCATTTCCAACACGCATGTCAAATATTAGCCGATGGGAAAATTTTCAAATTTTTATGTCAAAATGCCTCATTTTCATAGATTATCCACTGTAGAAATCGACAAAATTTGAGGTGAAAATTGAAAGTTTTTAAAAATGGTAATATTTGACGTGTATGTTGGGAATGGCTAAAAGTTGAGGTTTCACCATGTTAAGCCATTGAAATAATAGACAAATAAAGTTAAACAATATTTCTTAACACACTAAAACAATATCTAGTAAAATTGATTTTTAAATCAATTTGACCATTATTTACAAGGGGTTACCATGATGAAACTTGACTCTTTCGCCATTTCCAACACGCATGTTCAATTTTAGTCATTTGGAAAATTTCAAATTTTTATGTTAAAATGCCTCATTTTCATAGATTAACCACTTTGGAAATCGAAAAATTTTTAGGTGAAAATTGAAAGTTTTTAAAAAGGGTAATATTTGACGTGTATTTTGGGAATGGCTAAAAGTTGAGGTTTCACCATGTTAAGCCATTCAAATAATTGGCAAATGAAGTTAAACAATATTTCTTAACACACTAAAATAATATCTAGTAAAATTGATGTTTAAATCCATTTGACCATTATTTACGAGGATTACCATGATGAAACTTGTCTTTTTAGCCATTTCCAACACACATGTCAAATATTAGCCAATTGGAAAATTTTCAAATTTTTATGTCAAAAGGCCTCATTTTCATAGATTAACCACTTTAGAAATCGAAAAATTTTGAGGTGAAAATTGAATGTGTTTAAAAAGGCTAATATTTGACGTGTATGTTGGGAATGGCTAAAAGTTGAGGTTTCACCATGTTAAGCCATTGAAATAATAGGCAAATGAAGTTAAACAATATTTCTTAACACACTAAAACAATATCTAGTAAAATTGATTTTTAAATCAATTTGACCATTATTTACAAGGTGGTTACCATGATGAAACTTGACTCGTAGCCATTTCCAACACGCATGTTCAATATTAGTCGATTGGAAAATTTCAAACTTTTATGTTAAAATGCCTCATTTTCATAGATTAACCACTTTGGAAATCGACAAATTTTATTGTTAAAATTGAAAGTTTTTAAAAAGGGTAATATTTGACGTGTATGTTGGGAATGGCTAAAAGTTGAGGTTTTACCATGTTAAGCCAGTCAAATAATAGGCAAATGAAGTTAAACAATATTTCTTAACACAATAAAACAATATCTAGTAAAATTGATTTTTAAATCCATTTGACCATTATTTACAGGGATTACCATTATGAAACTTGTCTTTTTAGCCATTTCCAACACGAATGTCAAATATTAGCCGATTGGAAAATTTTCAAATTTTTATGTCAAACTGCCTCATTTCCATAGATTAACCACTTTCGAAATCGATAAATTTTGAGGTGAAAATTGAAAGTTTTTCAAAAGGCTAATATTTGACATGTATGTTGGGAATGGTTAAAAGCTGAGGTTTCACCATATTAAGCCATTCAAATAATAGGCAAATGAAGTTAAACAATATTTCTTAACACAATAAAACAATATCTAGTAAAATTTATTTTTAAATCCATTTGACCATTATTTACGGGGATTACCATTATGAAACTTGTCTTTTTAGCCATTTCCAACACGCATGTCAAATATTAGCCGATTGGAAAATTTTCAAATTTTTATGTCAAACTCGCCTCATATCCATAGATTAACCACTTTCGAAATCGATAAATTTTGAGGTGAAAATTGAAAGTTTTTCAAAAGGCTAATATTTGACATGTATGTTGGGAATGGTTAAAAGCTGAGGTTTCACCATATTCAGCCATTCAAATAATAGGCAAATGAAGTTATACAATATTTGTTAACACACTAAAACAATATGTAGTAAAATTGATTTTTAAATCCATTTGACCATTATTTACAAGGATTACCATGATGAAACTTGTCTTTTTTGGCATTTCCAACACGCATGTCAAATATTAGCCGATGGGAAAATTTTCAAATTTTTATGTCAAAATGCCTCATTTTCATAGATTATCCACTTTAGAAATCGACAAAATTTGAGGTGAAAATTGAAAGTTTTTAAAAATGGTAATATTTGACGTGTATGTTGGGAATGGCTAAAAGTTGAGGTTTCACCATGTTAAGCCATTGAAATAATAGACAAATAAAGTTAAACAATATTTCTTAACACACTAAAACAATATCTAGTAAAATTGATTTTTAAATCAATTTGACCATTATTTACAAGGGTTACCATGATGAAACTTGACTCTTTCGCCATTTCCAACACGCATGTTCAATTTTAGTCATTTGGAAAATTTCAAATTTTTATGTTAAAATGCCTCATTTTCATAGATTAACCACTTTGGAAATCGAAAAATTTTTAGGTGAAAATTGAAAGTTTTTAAAAAGGGTAATATTTGACGTGTATTTTGGGAATGGCTAAAAGTTGAGGTTTCACCATGTTAAGCCATTCAAATAATTGGCAAATGAAGTTAAACAATATTTCTTAACACACTAAAATAATATCTAGTAAAATTGATGTTTAAATCCATTTGACCATTATTTACAGGATTACCATGATGAAACTTGTCTTTTTAGCCATTTCCAACACACATGTCAAATATTAGCCAATTGGAAAATTTTCAAATTTTTATGTCAAAAGGCCTCATTTTCATAGATTAACCACTTTAGAAATCGAAAAATTTTGAGGTGAAAATTGAATGTGTTTAAAAAGGCTAATATTTGACGTGTATGTTGGGAATGGCTAAAAGTTGAGGTTTCACCATGTTAAGCCATTGAAATAATAGGCAAATGAAGTTAAACAATATTTCTTAACACACTAAAACAATATCTAGTAAAATTGATTTTTAAATCAATTTGACCATTATTTACAAGGGTTACCATGATGAAACTTGACTCGTTAGCCATTTCCAACACGCATGTTCAATATTAGTCGATTGGAAAATTTCAAACTTTTATGTTAAAATGCCTCATTTTCATAGATTAACCACTTTGGAAATCGACAAATTTTATTGTTAAAATTGAAAGTTTTTAAAAAGGGTAATATTTGACGTGTATGTTGGGAATGGCTAAAAGTTGAGGTTTTACCATGTTAAGCCAGTCAAATAATAGGCAAATGAAGTTAAACAATATTTCTTAACACAATAAAACAATATCTAGTAAAATTGATTTTTAAATCCATTTGACCATTATTTACGGGGATTACCATTATGAAACTTGTCTTTTTAGCCATTTCCAACACGAATGTCAAATATTAGCCGATTGGAAAATTTTCAAATTTTTATGTCAAAATGCCTCATTTCCATAGATTAACCACTTTCGAAATCGATAAATTTTGAGGTGAAAATTGAAAGTTTTTCAAAAGGCTAATATTTGACATGTATGTTGGGAATGGTTAAAAGTTGAGGTTTCACCATATTAAGCCATTCAAATAATAGGCAAATGAAGTTAAACAATATTTCTTAACACAATAAAACAATATCTAGTAAAATTTATTTTTAAATCCATTTGACCATTATTTACGGGATTACCATTATGAAACTTGTCTTTTTAGCCATTTCCAACACGCATGTCAAATATTAGCCGATTGGAAAATTTTCAAATTTTTATGTCAAACTGCCTCATTTCCATAGATTAACCACTTTCGAAATCGATAAATTTTGAGGTGAAAATTGAAAGTTTTTCAAAAGGCTAATATTTGACATGTATGTTGGGAATGGTTAAAAGCCGAGGTTTCACCATATTAAGCCATTCAAATAATAGGCAAATGAAGTTATACAATATTTGTTAACACACTAAAACAATATGTAGTAAAATTGATTTTTAAATCCATTTGACCATTATTTACAAGGATTACCATGATGAAACTTGTCTTTTTTGGCATTTCCAACACGCATGTCAAATATTAGCCGATGGGAAAATTTTCAAATTTTTATGTCAAAATGCCTCATTTTCATAGATTATCCACTTTAGAAATCGACAAAATTTGAGGTGAAAATTGAAAGTTTTTAAAAATGGTAATATTTGACGTGTATGTTGGGAATGGCTAAAAGTTGAGGTTTCACCATGTTAAGCCATTGAAATAATAGACAAATAAAGTTAAACAATATTTCTTAACACACTAAAACAATATCTAGTAAAATTGATTTTTAAATCAATTTGACCATTATTTACAGGGGTTACCATGATGAAACTTGACTCTTTCGCCATTTCCAACACGCATGTTCAATTTTAGTCATTTGGAAAATTTCAAATTTTTATGTTAAAATGCCTCATTTTCATAGATTAACCACTTTGGAAATCGAAAAATTTTTAGGTGAAAATTGAAAGTTTTTAAAAAGGGTAATATTTGACGTGTATTTTGGGAATGGCTAAAAGTTGAGGTTTCACCATGTTAAGCCATTCAAATAATTGGCAAATGAAGTTAAACAATATTTCTTAACACACTAAAATAATATCTAGTAAAATTGATGTTTAAATCCATTTGACCATTATTTACGAGGGTTACCATGATGAAACTTGTCTTTTTAGCCATTTCCAACACACATGTCAAATATTAGCCAATTGGAAAATTTTCAAATTTTTATGTCAAAAGGCCTCATTTTCATAGATTAACCACTTTAGAAATCGAAAAATTTTGAGGTGAAAATTGAATGTGTTTAAAAAGGCTAATATTTGACGTGTATGTTGGGAATGGCTAAAAGTTGAGGTTTCACCATGTTAAGCCATTGAAATAATAGGCAAATGAAGTTAAACAATATTTCTTAACACACTAAAACAATATCTAGTAAAATTGATTTTTAAATCAATTTGACCATTATTTACAAGGGTTACCATGATGAAACTTGACTCTGTAGCCATTTCCAACACGCATGTTCAATATTAGTCGATTGGAAAATTTCAAACTTTTATGTTAAAATGCCTCATTTTCATAGATT
Source organism: Linum usitatissimum (assembly GCA_030674075.2). Classification (NCBI taxonomy): domain Eukaryota; kingdom Viridiplantae; phylum Streptophyta; class Magnoliopsida; order Malpighiales; family Linaceae; genus Linum; species Linum usitatissimum. Next base: position 10,772 of record JAUJYP020001304.1, on the reverse strand, counting down.
AACCACTTTGGAAATCGACAAATTTTATTGTTAAAATTGAAAGTTTTTAAAAAGGGTAATATTTGACGTGTATGTTGGGAATGGCTAAAAGTTGAGGTTTTACCATGTTAAGCCAGTCAAATAATAGGCAAATGAAGTTAAACAATATTTCTTAACACAATAAAACAATATCTAGTAAAATTGATTTTTAAATCCATTTGACCATTATTTACAAGGATTACCATTATGAAACTTGTCTTTTTAGCCATTTCCAACACGAATGTCAAATATTAGCCGATTGGAAAATTTTCAAATTTTTATGTCAAAATGCCTCATTTCCATAGATTAACCACTTTCGAAATCGATAAATTTTGAGGTGAAAATTGAAAGTTTTTCAAAAGGCTAATATTTGACATGTATGTTGGGAATGGTTAAAAGCTGAGGTTTCACCATATTAAGCCATTCAAATAATAGGCAAATGAAGTTAAACAATATTTCTTAACACAATAAAACAATATCTAGTAAAATTTATTTTTAAATCCATTTGACCATTATTTACAGGGATTACCATTATGAAACTTGTCTTTTTAGCCATTTCCAACACGCATGTCAAATATTAGCCGATTGGAAAATTTTCAAATTTTTATGTCAAACTGCCTCATTTCCATAGATTAACCACTTTCGAAATCGATAAATTTTGAGGTGAAAATTGAAAGTTTTTCAAAAGGCTAATATTTGACATGTATGTTGGGAATGGTTAAAAGCTGAGGTTTCACCATATTCAGCCATTCAAATAATAGGCAAATGAAGTTATACAATATTTGTTAACACACTAAAACAATATGTAGTAAAATTGATTTTTAAATCCATTTGACCATTATTTACAAGGATTACCATGATGAAACTTGTCTTTTTTGGCATTTCCAACACGCATGTCAAATATTAGCCGATGGGAAAATTTTCAAATTTTTATGTCAAAATGCCTCATTTTCATAGATTATCCACTGTAGAAATCGACAAAATTTGAGGTGAAAATTGAAAGTTTTTAAAAATGGTAATATTTGACGTGTATGTTGGGAATGGCTAAAAGTTGAGGTTTCACCATGTTAAGCCATTGAAATAATAGACAAATAAAGTTAAACAATATTTCTTAACACACTAAAACAATATCTAGTAAAATTGATTTTTAAATCAATTTGACCATTATTTACGGTGGTTACCATGATGAAACTTGACTCTTTCGCCATTTCCAACACGCATGTTCAATTTTAGTCATTTGGAAAATTTCAAATTTTTATGTTAAAATGCCTCATTTTCATAGATTAACCACTTTGGAAATCGAAAAATTTTTAGGTGAAAATTGAAAGTTTTTAAAAAGGGTAATATTTGACGTGTATTTTGGGAATGGCTAAAAGTTGAGGTTTCACCATGTTAAGCCATTCAAATAATTGGCAAATGAAGTTAAACAATATTTCTTAACACACTAAAATAATATCTAGTAAAATTGATGTTTAAATCCATTTGACCATTATTTACAGGGATTACCATGATGAAACTTGTCTTTTTAGCCATTTCCAACACACATGTCAAATATTAGCCAATTGGAAAATTTTCAAATTTTTATGTCAAAAGGCCTCATTTTCATAGATTAACCACTTTAGAAATCGAAAAATTTTGAGGTGAAAATTGAATGTGTTTAAAAAGGCTAATATTTGACGTGTATGTTGGGAATGGCTAAAAGTTGAGGTTTCACCATGTTAAGCCATTGAAATAATAGGCAAATGAAGTTAAACAATATTTCTTAACACACTAAAACAATATCTAGTAAAATTGATTTTTAAATCAATTTGACCATTATTTACAAGGGTTACCATGATGAAACTTGACTCTGTAGCCATTTCCAACACGCATGTTCAATATTAGTCGATTGGAAAATTTCAAACTTTTATGTTAAAATGCCTCATTTTCATAGATTAACCACTTTGGAAATCGACAAATTTTATTGTTAAAATTGAAAGTTTTTAAAAAGGGTAATATTTGACGTGTATGTTGGGAATGGCTAAAAGTTGAGGTTTTACCATGTTAAGCCAGTCAAATAATAGGCAAATGAAGTTAAACAATATTTCTTAACACAATAAAACAATATCTAGTAAAATTGATTTTTAAATCCATTTGACCATTATTTACAGGGATTACCATTATGAAACTTGTCTTTTTAGCCATTTCCAACACGAATGTCAAATATTAGCCGATTGGAAAATTTTCAAATTTTTATGTCAAACTGCCTCATTTCCATAGATTAACCACTTTCGAAATCGATAAATTTTGAGGTGAAAATTGAAAGTTTTTCAAAAGGCTAATATTTGACATGTATGTTGGGAATGGTTAAAAGCCGAGGTTTCACCATATTAAGCCATTCAAATAATAGGCAAATGAAGTTAAACAATATTTCTTAACACAATAAAACAATATCTAGTAAAATTTATTTTTAAATCCATTTGACCATTATTTACAGGGATTACCATTATGAAACTTGTCTTTTTAGCCATTTCCAACACGCATGTCAAATATTAGCCGATTGGAAAATTTTCAAATTTTTATGTCAAACTGCCTCATTTCCATAGATTAACCACTTTCGAAATCGATAAATTTTGAGGTGAAAATTGAAAGTTTTTCAAAAGGCTAATATTTGACATGTATGTTGGGAATGGTTAAAAGCTGAGGTTTCACCATATTCAGCCATTCAAATAATAGGCAAATGAAGTTATACAATATTTGTTAACACACTAAAACAATATGTAGTAAAATTGATTTTTAAATCCATTTGACCATTATTTACAAGGATTACCATGATGAAACTTGTCTTTTTTGGCATTTCCAACACGCATGTCAAATATTAGCCGATGGGAAAATTTTCAAATTTTTATGTCAAAATGCCTCATTTTCATAGATTATCCACAGTAGAAATCGACAAAATTTGAGGTGAAAATTGAAAGTTTTTAAAAATGGTAATATTTGACGTGTATGTTGGGAATGGCTAAAAGTTGAGGTTTCACCATGTTAAGCCATTGAAATAATAGACAAATAAAGTTAAACAATATTTCTTAACACACTAAAACAATATCTAGTAAAATTGATTTTTAAATCAATTTGACCATTATTTACAGGGGTTACCATGATGAAACTTGACTCTTTCGCCATTTCCAACACGCATGTTCAATTTTAGTCATTTGGAAAATTTCAAATTTTTATGTTAAAATGCCTCATTTTCATAGATTAACCACTTTGGAAATCGAAAAATTTTTAGGTGAAAATTGAAAGTTTTTAAAAAGGGTAATATTTGACGTGTATTTTGGGAATGGCTAAAAGTTGAGGTTTCACCATGTTAAGCCATTCAAATAATTGGCAAATGAAGTTAAACAATATTTCTTAACACACTAAAATAATATCTAGTAAAATTGATGTTTAAATCCATTTGACCATTATTTACGAGGGATTACCATGATGAAACTTGTCTTTTTAGCCATTTCCAACACACATGTCAAATATTAGCCAATTGGAAAATTTTCAAATTTTTATGTCAAAAGGCCTCATTTTCATAGATTAACCACTTTAGAAATCGAAAAATTTTGAGGTGAAAATTGAATGTGTTTAAAAAGGCTAATATTTGACGTGTATGTTGGGAATGGCTAAAAGTTGAGGTTTCACCATGTTAAGCCATTGAAATAATAGGCAAATGAAGTTAAACAATATTTCTTAACACACTAAAACAATATCTAGTAAAATTGATTTTTAAATCAATTTGACCATTATTTACAGTGGTTACCATGATGAAACTTGACTCTGTAGCCATTTCCAACACGCATGTTCAATATTAGTCGATTGGAAAATTTCAAACTTTTATGTTAAAATGCCTCATTTTCATAGATTAACCACTTTGGAAATCGACAAATTTTATTGTTAAAATTGAAAGTTTTTAAAAAGGGTAATATTTGACGTGTATGTTGGGAATGGCTAAAAGTTGAGGTTTTACCATGTTAAGCCAGTCAAATAATAGGCAAATGAAGTTAAACAATATTTCTTAACACAATAAAACAATATCTAGTAAAATTGATTTTTAAATCCATTTGACCATTATTTACAGGGATTACCATTATGAAACTTGTCTTTTTAGCCATTTCCAACACGAATGTCAAATATTAGCCGATTGGAAAATTTTCAAATTTTTATGTCAAACTGCCTCATTTCCATAGATTAACCACTTTCGAAATCGATAAATTTTGAGGTGAAAATTGAAAGTTTTTCAAAAGGCTAATATTTGACATGTATGTTGGGAATGGTTAAAAGCCGAGGTTTCACCATATTAAGCCATTCAAATAATAGGCAAATGAAGTTAAACAATATTTCTTAACACAATAAAACAATATCTAGTAAAATTTATTTTTAAATCCATTTGACCATTATTTACAGGGATTACCATTATGAAACTTGTCTTTTTAGCCATTTCCAACACGCATGTCAAATATTAGCCGATTGGAAAATTTTCAAATTTTTATGTCAAACTGCCTCATTTCCATAGATTAACCACTTTCGAAATCGATAAATTTTGAGGTGAAAATTGAAAGTTTTTCAAAAGGCTAATATTTGACATGTATGTTGGGAATGGTTAAAAGCTGAGGTTTCACCATATTCAGCCATTCAAATAATAGGCAAATGAAGTTATACAATATTTGTTAACACACTAAAACAATATGTAGTAAAATTGATTTTTAAATCCATTTGACCATTATTTACAAGGATTACCATGATGAAACTTGTCTTTTTTGGCATTTCCAACACGCATGTCAAATATTAGCCGATGGGAAAATTTTCAAATTTTTATGTCAAAATGCCTCATTTTCATAGATTATCCACTTTAGAAATCGACAAAATTTGAGGTGAAAATTGAAAGTTTTTAAAAATGGTAATATTTGACGTGTATGTTGGGAATGGCTAAAAGTTGAGGTTTCACCATGTTAAGCCATTGAAATAATAGACAAATAAAGTTAAACAATATTTCTTAACACACTAAAACAATATCTAGTAAAATTGATTTTTAAATCAATTTGACCATTATTTACAAGGGTTACCATGATGAAACTTGACTCTTTCGCCATTTCCAACACGCATGTTCAATTTTAGTCATTTGGAAAATTTCAAATTTTTATGTTAAAATGCCTCATTTTCATAGATTAACCACTTTGGAAATCGAAAAATTTTTAGGTGAAAATTGAAAGTTTTTAAAAAGGGTAATATTTGACGTGTATTTTGGGAATGGCTAAAAGTTGAGGTTTCACCATGTTAAGCCATTCAAATAATTGGCAAATGAAGTTAAACAATATTTCTTAACACACTAAAATAATATCTAGTAAAATTGATGTTTAAATCCATTTGACCATTATTTACAAGGATTACCATGATGAAACTTGTCTTTTTAGCCATTTCCAACACACATGTCAAATATTAGCCAATTGGAAAATTTTCAAATTTTTATGTCAAAAGGCCTCATTTTCATAGATTAACCACTTTAGAAATCGAAAAATTTGAGGTGAAAATTGAATGTGTTTAAAAAGGCTAATATTTGACGTGTATGTTGGGAATGGCTAAAAGTTGAGGTTTCACCATGTTAAGCCATTGAAATAATAGGCAAATGAAGTTAAACAATATTTCTTAACACACTAAAACAATATCTAGTAAAATTGATTTTTAAATCAATTTGACCATTATTTACAGTGGTTACCATGATGAAACTTGACTCTGTAGCCATTTCCAACACGCATGTTCAATATTAGTCGATTGGAAAATTTCAAACTTTTATGTTAAAATGCCTCATTTTCATAGATTAACCACTTTGGAAATCGACAAATTTTATTGTTAAAATTGAAAGTTTTTAAAAAGGGTAATATTTGACGTGTATGTTGGGAATGGCTAAAAGTTGAGGTTTTACCATGTTAAGCCAGTCAAATAATAGGCAAATGAAGTTAAACAATATTTCTTAACACAATAAAACAATATCTAGTAAAATTGATTTTTAAATCCATTTGACCATTATTTACGGGGATTACCATTATGAAACTTGTCTTTTTAGCCATTTCCAACACGAATGTCAAATATTAGCCGATTGGAAAATTTTCAAATTTTTATGTCAAAATGCCTCATTTCCATAGATTAACCACTTTCGAAATCGATAAATTTTGAGGTGAAAATTGAAAGTTTTTCAAAAGGCTAATATTTGACATGTATGTTGGGAATGGTTAAAAGTTGAGGTTTCACCATATTAAGCCATTCAAATAATAGGCAAATGAAGTTAAACAATATTTCTTAACACAATAAAACAATATCTAGTAAAATTTATTTTTAAATCCATTTGACCATTATTTACGGGGATTACCATTATGAAACTTGTCTTTTTAGCCATTTCCAACACGCATGTCAAATATTAGCCGATTGGAAAATTTTCAAATTTTTATGTCAAAATGCCTCATTTCCATAGATTAACCACTTTCGAAATCGATAAATTTTGAGGTGAAAATTGAAAGTTTTTCAAAAGGGTAATATTTGACATGTATGTTGGGAATGGCTAAAAGTTGAGGTTTCACCATATTAAGCCATTCAAATAATAGGCAAATGAAGTTATACAATATTTGTTAACACACTAAAACAATATGTAGTAAAATTGATTTTTAAATCCATTTGACCATTATTTACAAGGATTACCATGATGAAACTTGTCTTTTTTGGCATTTCCAACACGCATGTCAAATATTAGCCGATGGGAAAATTTTCAAATTTTTATGTCAAAATGCCTCATTTTCATAGATTATCCACTTTAGAAATCGACAAAATTTGAGGTGAAAATTGAAAGTTTTTAAAAATGGTAATATTTGACGTGTATGTTGGGAATGGCTAAAAGTTGAGGTTTCACCATGTTAAGCCATTGAAATAATAGACAAATAAAGTTAAACAATATTTCTTAACACACTAAAACAATATCTAGTAAAATTGATTTTTAAATCAATTTGACCATTATTTACAGGGGTTACCATGATGAAACTTGACTCTTTCGCCATTTCCAACACGCATGTTCAATTTTAGTCATTTGGAAAATTTCAAATTTTTATGTTAAAATGCCTCATTTTCATAGATTAACCACTTTGGAAATCGACAAATTTTTAGGTGAAAATTGAAAGTTTTAAAAAGGGTAATATTTGACGTGTATGTTGGGAATGGCTAAAAGTTGAGGTTTCACCATGTTAAGCCATTCAAATAATAGGCAAATGAAGTTAAACAATATTTCTTAACACACTAAAACAATATCTAGTAAAATTGATTTTTAAATCCATTTGACCATTATTTACAAGGATTACCATGATGAAACTTGTCTTTTTAGCCATTTCCAACACGCATGTCAAATATTAGCCGATTGGAAAATTTTCAAATTTTTATGTCAAAATGCCTCATTTTCATAGATTAACCACTTTAGAAATCGACAAATTTTGAGGTGAAAATTGAAAGTTTTTAAAAAGGGTAATATTTGACGTGTATGTTGGGAATGGCTAAAAGTTGAGGTTTCACCATGTTAAGCCATTGAAATAATAGGCAAATGAAGTTAAACAATATTTCTTAACACACTAAAACAATATCTAGTAAAATTGATTTTTAAATCAATTTGACCATTATTTACGAGGGTTACCATGATGAAACTTGACTCTTTAGCCATTTCCAACACGCATGTTAAATATTAGTCGATTGGAAAATTTTCAAATTTTTATGTTAAAATGCCTCATTTTCATAGATTAACCACTTTGGAAATCGACAAATTTTTTTGAGGTGAAAATTGAAAGTTTTTAAAAAGGGTAATATTTGACGTGTATGTTGGGAATGGCTAAAAGTTGAGGTTTCACCATATTAAGCCATTCAAATAATAGGCAAATGAAGTTAAACAATATTTCTTAACACACTAAAACAATATCTAGTAAAATTGATTTTTAAATCCATTTGACCATTATTTACAAGGATTACCATGATGAAACTTGTCTTTTTAGCCATTTCCAACACGCATGTCAAATATTAGCCGATTGGAAAATTTTCAAATTTTTATGTCAAAATGCCTCATTTTCATAGATTAACCACTTTAGAAATCGACAAATTTTGAGGTGAAAATTGAAAGTTTTTAAAAATGGTAATATTTGACGTGTATGTTGGGAATGGCTAAAAGTTGAGGTTTCACCATGTTAAGCCATTGAAATAATAGGCAAATGAAGTTAAACAATATTTCTTAACACACTAAAACAATATCTAGTAAAATTGATTTTTAAATCAATTTGACCATTATTTACAGGGGTTACCATGATGAAACTTGACTCTTTAGCCATTTCCAACACGCATGTCAAATATTAGCCGATGGGAAAATTTTCAAATTTTTATGTCAAAATGCCTCATTTTCATAGATTAACCACTTTGGAAATCGACAAATTTTGAGGTGAAAATTGAAAGTTTTTAAAAAGTGTAATATTTGACGTGTATGTTGGGAATGGCTAAAAGTTGAGGTTTCACCATGTTAAGCCATTCAAATAATAGGCAAATGAAGTTAAACAATATTTCTTAAAACACTAAAACAATATCTAGTAAAATTGATTTTTAAATCAATTTGACCATTATTTACAAGGGTTACCATGATGAAACTTGACTCTTTAGCCATTTCCAACACGCATGTTCAATATTAGTCGATTGGAAAATTTCAAATTTTTATGTTAAAATGCCTCATTTTCATAGATTAACCACTTTGGAAATCGACAAATTTTATTGTGAAAATTGAAAGTTTTTAAAAAGGGTAATATTTGACGTGTATGTTGGGAATGGCTAAAAGTTGAGGTTTTACCATGTTAAGCCATTCAAATAATAGGCAAATGAAGTTAAACAATATTTCTTAACACACTAAAACAATATCTAGTAAAATTGATTTTTAAATCCATTTGACCATTATTTACAAGGGATTACCATGATGAAACTTGTCTTTTTAGCCATTTCCAACACGCATGTCAAATATTAGCCGATTGGAAAATTTTCAAATTTTTATGTCAAAATGCCTCATTTTCATAGATTAACCACTTTAGAAATCGACAAATTTTGAGGTGAAAATTGAAAGTTTTTAAAAAGGCTAATATTTGACGTGTATGTTGGGAATGGCTAAAAGTTGAGGTTTCACCATGTTAAGCCATTCAAATAATAGGCAAATGAAGTTAAACAATATTTCTTAACACAATAAAACAATATCTAGTAAAATTGATTTTTAAATCCATTTGACCATTATTTACAGGGATTACCATTATGAAACTTGTCTTTTTAGCCATTTCCAACACGCATGTCAAATATTAGCCGATTGGAAAATTTTCAAATTTTTATGTCAAAATGCCTCATTTTCCATAGATTAACCACTTTGGAAATCGACAAATTTTTAGGTGAAAATTGAAAGTTTTTAAAAAGGGTAATATTTGACGTGTATGTTGGGAATGGCTAAAAGTTGAGGTTTCACCATGTTAAGCCATTCAAATAATAGGCAAATGAAGTTAAACAATATTTCTTAACACACTAAAACAATATCTAGTAAAATTGATTTTTAAATCCATTTGACCATTATTTACAAGGATTACCATGATGAAACTTGTCTTTTTTGCCATTTCCAACACGCATGTCAAATATTAGCCGATGGGAAAATTTTCAAATTTTTATGTCAAAATGCCTCATTTTCATAGATTAACCACTTTAGAAATCGACAAATTTTGAGGTGAAAATTGAAAGTTTTTAAAAATGGTAATATTTGACGTGTATGTTGGGAATGGCTAAAAGTTGAGGTTTCACCATGTTAAGCCATTGAAATAATAGACAAATAAAGTTAAACAATATTTCTTAACACACTAAAACAATATCTAGTAAAATTGATTTTTAAATCAATTTGACCATTATTTACAGGGGTTACCATGATGAAACTTGACTCTTTCGCCATTTCCAACACGCATGTTCAATATTAGTCGATTGGAAAATTTAAAATTTTTATGTTAAAATGCCTCATTTTCATAGATTAACCACTTTGGAAATCGACAAATTTTTAGGTGAAAATTGAAAGTTTTTAAAAAGGGTAATATTTGACGTGTATGTTGGGAATGGCTAAAAGTTGAGGTTTCACCATGTTAAGCCATTCAAATAATAGGCAAATGAAGTTAAACAATATTTCTTAAAACACTAAAACAATATCTAGTAAAATTGATTTTTAAATCAATTTGACCATTATTTACAAGGGTTACCATGATGAAACTTGTCTTTTTAGCCATTTCCAACACACATGTCAAATATTAGCCAATTGGAAAATTTTCAAATTTTTATGTCAAAATGCCTCATTTTCATAGATTAACCACTTTAGAAATCGACAAATTTTGAGGTGAAAATTGAATGTTTTTAAAAAGGCTAATATTTGACGTGTATGTTGGGAATGGCTAAAAGTTGAGGTTTCACCATGTTAAGCCATTCAAATAATAGGCAAATGAAGTTAAACAATATTTCTTAACACACTAAAACAATATCTAGTAAAATTGATTTTTAAATCAATTTGACCATTATTTACTAGGGGTTACCATGATGAAACTTGACTCTTTAGCCATTTCCAACACGCATGTTCAATATTAGTCGATTGGAAAATTTCAAATTTTTATGTTAAAATGCCTCATTTTCATAGATTAACCACTTTGGAAATCGAC
>JAUJYP020001303.1:0-63240 GCA_030674075.2 Linum usitatissimum | reverse complement strand
AAATTTTAAATTGGCTAATATTTTACATGCATGTTGGGAATGGCTAGGAGTTGAGGTTTCGTCAAATGTTAACTCCTTAAAATAATAAACAAACGATACTAAAAGAAATTTCTAAAAGGTTTTGATTGTTCTTGATAAAGGGGGAATGTATGTGCTTGGAATACAAAAATCTTAGTTTGGATTTCTAACGGCTTTCGCATATGCATGCAGAAAGTAACCTAATTTTACAATTTTCCAACACTAATAAGAATTATGTAAAATTGAGTTTTAACTTCATTTGAACATTATTTACCGGTTACCATAATAAAACATAAACTTTTAGTCATTTTCAACATTCATGTCAAATATTAGGCGGATCTTAAAACTTTGAAATTGTTATGTCAAAATAGCTCATTTCCATATGTTAACACCTTTGGAAACTTACCAATATTGACATGAAAATTAATTTTTCAAATTGGCTAATATTTTACATGCATGTTGGGAATGGCTACGAATTGGGATTTCACAATATTAAACCTTTGAAATAATGAACAAATGAAACTAAAAAACATTTTTTAAAGGTATTGATTGTTCTTGTTCGTGGGGATATGCAGTAATTTCGAATGGAAATATCTTAGATTGGATTTCTAGCACTTTTTCACCTCATGCATACGAGAAAGTAATCCAATTTGATAATTTTCAAACGGTAATATATAACAAAGTAAAATTGAGTTTTAACGTCATATAGAAATTAATTATCGAGATTACTAGTTATAAAGCTTGTACTTTTAACTATTTCCACCTTGCATGTCAAATATTAGGGGATTGGAAACCTTGAAATTTTCACATGAAATTTCCACTTTGGAAATTGACCAATTTTGACCATAAATTGAAAATTTTTAAATTGGCTAATATTTTACATGCATGTTGGGAATGGCTAAGAGTTGAGATTTCACAATGTTAACCCTTTAAATAATAAACAAACGATACTAAAAGAAATTTCTCAAAGGTTTTGATTGTTCTTGATAGTGGGAATGCATGTGCTTGGAATACAAAAATCTTAGTTTGAATTTCTAACGGTTTCTTAGATATGCATGCGAAGAAGTAACCTAATTTTACAATTTTCCAACACTAATAAGAATTATGTAAAATTGGTTTTAACTTCATTTGAACATTATTTACCGGGGTTACCATAATAAAACATAAACATTTAGTCATTTTCAACATTTATGTCAAATATTACGGCGGATCTTCAAACTTTGAAATTGCCTGTCAAAATAGCTCATTTCCATATGTTAACTCCTTTGGAAATTTACCAATTTTGACATGAAAATTAAATTTTTCCAAATTGGCTAATATTTTACATGCATGTTGGGAATGGCTAAGAATTGGGATTTCACAATGTTAAACCCTTGAAATAATGAACAAATGAAACTAAAAAACATTTTTTAAAGGTATTGATTGTTCTTGTTCGTGGGGATGTCTGTGCTTTTGAATGGAAATATCTTAGATTGGATTTCTAGCACTTTTTCACCTCATGCATGTAGAAAGTAATCCAATTTGATAATTTTCAAACAGTAAATATAAACAAAGTAAAATTGAGTTTTAACGTCATATGGAAATTAGTTATCGATATTACCATTATAAAACTCGTACTTTTAACCATTTCCACCTCGCATGTCAAATATTAGTGGGATCGTGGAAACTTTGAAATTTTCATCACGTGAATTTCCACTTTGGAAATTGACCAATTTTGACCATAAAATTAAAAATTTGAAATTGGCTAATATTTTACATGCATGTTGGGAATGGCTAAGAGTTGAGGCTTCACCTCTTAAATTAATAAACAAACGATACTAAAAGAAATTTCTAAAAGGTTTTGATTGTTCTTGACAGTGGGAATGTATGTACTTGGAATACAAAAATCTTAGTTTGAATTTAACGGTAACCCATGACACGCATGCAGAAAGTAACCTAATTTTACAATTTTCCAACACTACTAAGTAATTATGTAAAATTGAGATTTAACTTCATTTGAACATTATTTACCTAGGTTACCATAATAAAACATAAACTTTTTAGTCATTTTCAATATTCATGTCAAATATTAGGCGGATCTCAAAACTTTGAAATTGCTATGTCAAAAATAGTTCATTTCCATATGTTAACACCTGAAACTTACCAATATTGACATGAAAATTAATTTTTCTTTCAAATTGGCTAATATTTTATAATGACAAAGAGTGCATGGCTACGAATTGATTGCTACAATATTAAACCTCAAAATAATGAACAAATGAAACTAAAAAACATTTTTTAAAGGTATTGATTGTTTCGTTCGTGGGGATGTTCCAGGAGTTTTCGAATGGAAATATCTTAGATTGATTTCTTAGCACTTTTTCACCTCATGCATGCGTAAAAGTAATCCAATTTGATAATTTTCAAACAATATATAACAAAGTAAAATTGAGTTTTAACGTCATATAGAAATTAATTATCGAGATTACCGTTATAAAACTTGTACTTTTAACTATTTCCACCTTGCATGTCAAATATTAGGATTGGAAACTTTGAAATTTTCAATTTTTTTTAAATTTCCACTTTGGAAATTGACCAATTTCGATCATAAAATTAAAAATTTTAAATTGGCTAATATTATACATGCATGTTGGGAATTGCTAAGAGTTGAGGTCTCACAATGATAACTCTTAAAATAATAAACAAACGATACTAAAAAAAAAGAAATTTCTAAAAGGTTTTGATTGTTCTTGATAGTGGGAATGTATGTGCTTGGAATACAAAATCTTAGTTTGAATTTCTAACGGTTTCTCATGACATGCTTGCGAAAGTAACCTAATTTTACAATTTTCCAACACTAATAAGAATTATGTAAAATTGAGTTTGAACTTCATTTGAACATTATTTACCGGGGTTACCATAATAAAACATAAACTTTAGTCATTTTCAACATTCATGTCAAATATTAGGCGGATTTTAAAACTTTGAAATTGTTATGTAAAACTAGCTCATTTCCATATGTTAACACCTTTGGAAATTTTACAAATTTGACATGAAAAATTAAATTTTTTCAAATTGGCTAATATTCTACATGCATATTGGCAATGTCTACGTAATCGGGATTTCACAAATATTAAACCCTTGAAATAATGAACAAATGAAACTAAAAACATTTTCTAAAGGTATTGATTGTTCTTATTCGCGGGGATGTCTCGTAGCTTTCGAATGGAAATATCTTAGATTGGATTTCTAGCACTTTTTCACCTCATGTACGCAAAAGTAATCCAATTTCATAATTTTCAAACCGTAATATATAACAAAGTAAAATTGAGTTTTAACGTCATATAGAAATTAATTATCGAGATTACCGTTTATAAAACTTGTACTTTTAACTATTTCCACCTCGTACGGCCAAATATTTTATCAAACTTTAAATTTTCACTAAATTTCACTTTTTAAATGGCCATTTTTACTCATAAAATTAAAAATTTTAAATTGCCAATATTATACACGCATGTCGGGAATGGCTAAGAGTCGAGGCTTCACAATGATAACTCTAAAATAATAAACAAACGATACTAAAAGAAATTTCTAAAAGGTTTTGATCAAGGTTTCGATAAAGGGGAATGCATGCTTCGAATACAAAAATCTTAGTTTGAATTTCTAACCATGACATGCTTGCGTAAAGTAACCTAATTTTACAATTTTCCAACACTAATAAGAATTATGTAAAATCGAGTTTGAACTTCATTTGAACATTATTTACCTAGGTTACCATAATAAAACATAAACTTTTAGTCATTTTCAACATTCATGTCAAATATTAGGCGATTTTTAAAACTTTGAAATTACTATGTGAAAATAGCTCAATTCCATATGTTAACACCTATGGAAATTTACCAATTTTTGACATGAAAATTAAATTTTTTCAAATTGGCTAATATTTTACATGCATGTTGGGAATGGCTAAGAATTGAGATTTCACAATGTTAAACCCTTGAAATAATGAACAAATGAAACTAAAACACATTTTTTAAAGGTATTGATTGTTCTTGTTCGTGGGGATGTATGTGCTTTCGAATGGAAATATCTTAGATTGGATTTCTAGCACTTTTTCACCACATGCATGCGAAAGTAATCCAATTTGATAATTTTCAAACGGTAATATAAAACAAAGTAAAATTGAGTTTTAACGTCATATGGAAATTAGTTATCGAGATTACCATTATAAAACTTGTACTTTTAACCATTTCCACCTTGCATGTCAAATATTAGGGGATTTGAAACTTTGAAATTTTCACGTGAAATTTCCACTTTGGAAATTGACCAATTTTGACCATAAAATTAAAAATTTTAAATTGGCTAATATTTTACATGCATGTTGGGAATGGCTAAGAGTTGAGGTTTCACAATGTTAACCCTTAAAATAATGAACAAACGATACTAAAAGAAATTTCTAAAAGGTTTTGATTGTTCTTGATAGTGGGAATGTATGTGCTTGGAATACAAAAATCTTAGTTTGAATTTCTAACGGCTGACATGCATGAGAAAGTAACCTAATTTTACAATTTTCCAACACTAATAAGAATTATGTAAAATTGAGTTTTAACTTCATTTGAACATTATTTATCGGGGTTACCATAATAAAACATAAACTTTTAGTCATTTTCAACATTCATGTCAAATATTAGGCGGATCTTAAAACTTTGAAATTGTTATGTCAAAATAGCTCATTTCCATATGTTAACACCTTTGGAAATTTACCAATTTTGACATGAAAATTAAATTTTTTCAAATTGGCTAATATTTTACATGCATGTTGGGAATGGCTAAGAATTGAGATTTCACAATGTTAAACCCTTGAAATAATGAACAAATGAAACTAAAAAACATTTTTTAAAGGTATTGATTGTTCTTGTTCGTGGGGATGTATGTGCTTTCGAATGGAAATATCTTAGATTGGATTTCTAGCACTTTTTCACCACATGCATGCAAGTAATCCAATTTGATAATTTTCAAACAGTAATATAAAACAAAGTAAAATTGAGTTTTAACGTCATATGGAAATTAGTTATCGAGATTACCATTATAAAACTTGTACTTTTAACCATTTCCACCTTGCATGTCAAATATTAGGGGATTTGAAACTTTGAAATTTTCACGTGAAATTTCCACTTTGGAAATTGACCAATTTTGACCATAAAATTGAAAAATTTTAAATTGGCTAATATTTTACATGCATGTTGGGAATGGCTAAGAGTTGAGGTTTCACAATGTTAACCCTTAAAATAATGAACAAACGATACTAAAAGAAATTTCTAAAAGGTTTTGATTGTTCTTGATAGTGGGAATGTATGTGCTTGGAATACAAAAATCTTAGTTTGAATTTAACTTCTCATGATATGCATGCAAAGTAACCTAATTTTACAATTTTCCAACACTAATAAGAATTATGTAAAATTGAGTTTTAACTTCATTTGAACATTATTTATCGGGGTTACCATAATAAAACATAAACTTTTAGTCATTTTCAACATTCATGTCAAATATTAGGCGGATCTTAAAACTTTGAAATTGTTATGTCAAAATAGCTCATTTCCATATGTTAACACCTTTGGAAATTTACCAATTTTGACATGAAAATTAAATTTTTTCAAATTGGCTAATATTTTACATGCATGTTGGGAATGGCTAAGAATTGAGATTTCACAATGTTAAACCCTTGAAATAATGAACAAATGAAACTAAAACACATTTTTTAAAGGTATTGATTGTTCTTCTTCGTGGGGATGTGTGCTTTCGAATGGAAATATCTTAGATTGGATTTCTAGCACTTTTTCACCACATGCATGCAGAAAGTAATCCAATTTGATAATTTTCAAACAGTAATATAAAACAAAGTAAAATTGAGTTTTAACGTCATATGGCAATTAGTTATCGAGATTACCATTATAAAACTTGTACTTTTAACCATTTCCACCTTGCATGTCAAATATTAGATTTGAAACTTTGAAATTTTCACGTGAAATTTCCACTTTGGAAATTGACCAATTTTGACCATAAAATTAAAAATTTTAAATTGGCTAATATTTTACATGCATGTTGGGAATGGCTAAGAGTTGAGGTTTCACAATGTTAACCCTTAAAATAATGAACAAACGATACTAAAAGAAATTTCTAAAAGGTTTTGATTGTTCTTGATAGTGGGAATGTATGTGCTTGGAATACAAAAATCTTAGTTTGAATTTCTAACGGTTTCTCGACATGCATGCGAAAGTAACCTAATTTTACAATTTTCCAACACTAATAAGAATTATGTAAAATTGAGTTTTAACTTCATTTGAACATTATTTATCGGGGTTACCATAATAAAACATAAACTTTTAGTCATTTTCAACATTCATGTCAAATATTAGGTGGATCTTAAAACTTTGAAATTACTATGTGAAAATAGCTCAATTCCATATGTTAACACCTTTGGAAATTTACCAATTTTGACATGGGAGTCAAAATTTTACAGATTGGCTAATATTTTACAAATCGTATTAGAATAAGCTAAGAATTGAGATTTCACAATGTTAAACCCTTGAAATAATGAACATAAAACTAGAAACACATTTTTAAAGGTATTGATTGTTCTTGTTCGTGGGGATGTATATGCTTTTGAATGGAAATGTCTTAGATTGGATTTACTTTTTCACCACATGCATGCAGAAAGTAATCAATTTGATAATTTTCAAGCACTAATATAAAACAAAGTAAAAGTAAGTTTCAACGTCATCTGGAAATTAGTTATCGATATTACCATTATAAAACTTGTACTTTTAACCATTTCCACCTTTACATATGAATCAACAAGGGATTTGAAACTTTGGAAATCATCCGTGAAATTTCCACTTTTTGGAAATTGTCTAATTTTGACCATAAAATTAAAAAATTTAAATTGGTTAATATTTTACATGCATGTTGGGAATGGCTAAAAAGTTGGCATTTCACAATGTTAACCCTTAAAATAATAAAACAAACGATACTAAAAGAAATTTCTAAAAGGTTTGATTGTTCTTGATAGTGGGAATGAATGTGCTTGGAATACAAAAATCTTAGTTTGAATTTCTAACGGTTTCTCGTATGCATGCGAAAAGTAACCTTATTTTACAATTTTCCAACACTAATAAGAATTATGTAAAATTGAGTTTTAACTTCATTTGAACATTATTCTTAGGGGTTACCATAATAAAAGATATGAAGTTTTTAGTCATTTCTGACATTCATGTCAAATATTAAGTAGGATCTTATAACTTTTAAATTGTTAAGTGAAAATAGCTCATTTCCATATGTCAACTCCTTTGGAAATTTACCAATTTTGACATGAGAAAATTAAATTTTTTGGTGTATAATATTTTACATGCATGTTGGGAATGGGTAAGAATTGAGATTTCACAATGTTAAACCCTTGAAATAATGAACAAATGAAAGTAAAACCCATTTTATAAAGGTCCCGATTGTTCTTGTTCAATGGGATGTATGTGCTTTCAGATAGAATTATCTTAGATTGGATTTTTAGCACTTTTCCACCTCATGCATGCGAAAGTAATCCAATTTGATAATTTTCAAACACTAATATAAAACAAAGAAAAATATAATTTTAACGTCATATAGAAATTAGTTATCGAGATTACCATTATAAAACTTGTACTTTTAACCATTTCCACCTTGCATGTCAAATATTAGGGGATTTGAAACTTTGAAATTTTCACGTGAAATTTCCACTTTGGAAATTGACCAATTTTGACCATAAAATTAAAAATTTTAAATTGGCTAATATTTTACATGCATGTTGGGAATGGCTAAGAGTTGAGGTTTCACAATGTTAACCCTTAAAATAATGAACAAACGATACTAAAAGAAATTTCTAAAAGGTTTTGATTGTTCTTGATAGTGGGAATGTATGTGCTTGGAATACAAAAATCTTAGTTTGATTTTTAACGGTTTCTCATGACATGCATGCAGAAAGTAACCTAATTTTACAATTTTCCAACACTAATAAGAAATATGTAAAATTGAGTTTTAACTTCATTTGAACATTATTTACCGGGGTTACCATAATAAAACATAAACTTTTAGTCATTTTCAACATTCATGTCAAATATTAGGCGGATCTTAAAACTTTGAAATTGTTATGTCAAAATAGCTCATTTCCATATGTTAACACCTTTGGAAATTTACCAATTTTGACATGAAAATTAAATTTTTCAAATTGGCTAATATTTTACATGCATGTTGGGAATGGCTAAGAATTGAGATTTCACAATGTTAAACCCTTGAAATAATGAACAAATGAAACTAAAACACATTTTTTAAAGGTATTGATTGTTCTTGTTCGTGGGGATGTATGTGCTTTCGAATGGAAATATCTTAGATTGGATTTCTAGCACTTTTTCACCACATGCATGCGAAAGTAATCCAATTTGATAATTTTCAAACGGTAATATAAAACAAAGTAAAATTGAGTTTTAACGTCATATGGAAATTAGTTATCGAGATTACCATTATAAAACTTGTACTTTTAACCATTTCCACCTTGCATGTCAAATATTAGGGGATTGAAACTTTGAAATTTTCACGTGAAATTTCCACTTTGGAAATTGACCAATTTTGACCATAAAATTAAAAATTTTAAATTGGCTAATATTTTACATGCATGTTGGGAATGGCTAAGAGTTGAGGTTTCACAATGTTAACCCTTAAAATAATGAACAAACGATACTAAAAGAAATTTCTAAAAGGTTTTGATTGTTCTTGATAGTGGGAATGTATGTGCTTGGAATACAAAAATCTTAGTTTGAATTTCTAACGGTTTCTCATGACATGCATAAAGTAACCTAATTTTACAATTTTCCAACACTAATAAGAATTATGTAAAATTGAGTTTTAACTTCATTTGAACATTATTTACGGGGTTACCATAATAAAACATAAACTTTTAGTCATTTCCAACATTCATGTCAAATATTAGGCGGATCTTAAAACTTTGAAATTGTTATGTCAAAATAGCTCATTTCCATATGTTAACACCTTTGGAAATTTACCAATTTTGACATGAAAATTAAATTTTTTCAAATTGGCTAATATTTTACATGCATGTTGGGAATGGCTAAGAATTGAGATTTCACAATGTTAAACCCTTGAAATAATGAACAAATGAAACTAAAAAACATTTTTTAAAGGTATTGATTGTTCTTGTTCGTGGGGATGTATGTGCTTTCGAATGGAAATATCTTAGATTGGATTTCTAGCACTTTTTCACCACATGCATGTAGAAAGTAATCCAATTTGATAATTTTCAAACGGTAATATAAAACAAAGTAAAATTGAGTTTTAACGTCATATGGAAATTAGTTATCGAGATTACCATTATAAAACTTGTACTTTTAACCATTTCCACCTTGCATGTCAAATATTAGGGGATTTGAAACTTTGAAATTTTCACGTGAAATTTCCACTTTGGAAATTGACCAATTTTGACCATAAAATTAAAAATTTTAAATTGGCTAATATTTTACATGCATGTTGGGAATGGCTAAGAGTTGAGGTTTCACAATGTTAACCTATAAAATAATGAACAAACGATACTAAAAGAAATTTCTAAAAGCTTTTGATTGTTCTTGATAGTGGGAATGTATGTGCTTGGAATACAAAAATCTTAGTTTGAATTTTAACGGTTTCTCATGATATGCATGCAAAAGTAACCTAATTTTACAATTTTCCAACACTAATAAGAATTATGTAAAATTGAGTTTTAACTTCATTTGAACATTATTTACCGGGGTTACCATAATAAAACATAAACTTTTAGTCATTTTCAACATTCATGTCAAATATTAGGCGGATCTTAAAACTTTGAAATTGTTATGTCAAAATAGCTCATTTCCATATGTTAACACCTTTGGAAATTTACCAATTTTGACATGAAAATTAAATTTTTTCAAATTGGCTAATATTTTACATGCATGTTGGGAATGGCTAAGAATTGAGATTTCACAATGTTAAACCCTTGAAATAATGAACAAATGAAACTAAAACATTTTTTAAAGGTATTGATTGTTCTTGTTCGGGGATGTATGTGCTTTCGAATGGAAATATCTTAGATTGGATTTCTAGCACTTTTTCACCACATGCATGCAGTAGTAATCCAATTTGATAATTTTCAAACGGTAATATAAAACAAAGTAAAATTGAGTTTTAACGTCATATGGAAATTAGTTATCGAGATTACCATTATAAAACTTGTACTTTTAACCATTTCCACCTTGCATGTCAAATATTAGGGGATTGAAACTTTGAAATTTTCACGTGAAATTTCCACTTTGGAAATTGACCAATTTTGACCATAAAATTAAAAATTTTAAATTGGCTAATATTTTACATGCATGTTGGGAATGGCTAAGAGTTGAGGTTTCACAATGTTAACCCTTAAAATAATGAACAAACGATACTAAAAGAAATTTCTAAAAGGTTTTGATTGTTCTTGATAGTGGGAATGTATGTGCTTGGAATACAAAAATCTTAGTTTGAATTTCTAACGTCTCATGATATGCATGCAAGTAACCTAATTTTACAATTTTCCAACACTAATAAGAATTATGTAAAATTGAGTTTTAACTTCATTTGAACATTATTTACCGGGTTACCATAATAAAACATAAACTTTTAGTCATTTTCAACATTCATGTCAAATATTAGGCGGATCTTAAAACTTTGAAATTGCTATGTCAAAATAGCTCATTTCCATATGTTAACACCTTTGGAAATTTACCAATTTTGACATGAAAATTAAATTTTTTCAAATTGGCTAATATTTTACATGCATGTTGGGAATGGCTAAGAATTGAGATTTCACAATATTAAACCCTTGAAATAATGAACAAATGAAACTAAAAAACATTTTTTAAAGGTATTGATTGTTCTTGTTCGTGGGGATGTCGTGCTTTCGAATGGAAATATCTTAGATTGGATTTCTAGCACTTTTTCACCACATGCATGCGAAAGTAATCCAATTTGATAATTTTCAAACGGTAATATAAAACAAAGTAAAATTGAGTTTTAACGTCATATGGAAATTAGTTATCGAGATTACCATTATAAAACTTGTACTTTTAACCATTTCCACCTTGCATGTCAAATATTAGGGGATTGGAAACTTTGAAATTTTCACGTGAAATTTCCACTTTGGAAATTGACCAATTTTGACCATAAAATTAAAAATTTTAAATTGGCTAATATTTTACATGCATGTTGGGAATGGCTAAGAGTTGAGGTTTCACAATGTTAACCCTTAAAATAATAAACAAACGATACTAAAAGAAATTTCTAAAAGGTTTTGATTGTTCTTGATAGTGGGAATGTATGTGCTTGGAATACAAAAATCTTAGTTTGAATTTCTAACGGTTTCTCAGATGCATGCGAGAAAGTAACCTAATTTTACAATTTTCCAACACTAATAAGAATTATGTAAAATTGAGTTTTAACTTCATTTGAACATTATTTATGGGGTTACCATAATAAAACATAAACTTTTAGTCATTTTCAACATTCATGTCAAATATTAGGCGGATCTTAAAACTTTGAAATTGCTATGTCAAAATAGCTCATTTCCATATGTTAACACCTTTGGAAATTTACCAATTTTGACATGAAAATTAAATTTTTTCAAATTGGCTAATATTTTACATGCATGTTGGGAATGGCTAAGAATTGGGATTTCACAATGTTAAACCCTTGAAATAATGAACAAATGAAACTAAAAAACATTTTTTAAAGGTATTGATTGTTCTTGTTCGTGGGGATGTCTGTGCTTTCGAATGGAAATATCTTAGATTGGATTTCTAGCACTTTTTCACCTCATGCATGCAGAAAGTAATCCAATTTGATAATTTTCAAACAGTAATATAAAACAAAGTAAAATTGAGTTTTAACGTCATATGGAAATTAGTTATCGAGATTACCATTATAAAACTTGTACTTTTAACCATTTCCACCTTGCATGTCAAATATTAGGGGATTGGAAACTTTGAAATTTTCACGTGAAATTTCCACTTTGGAAATTGACCAATTTTGACCATAAAATTAAAATTTTTAAATTGGCTAATATTTTACATGCATGTTGGGAATGGCTAAGAGTTGAGGTTTCACAATGTTAACCCTTAAAATAATAAACAAACGATACTAAAAGAAATTTCTAAAAGGTTTTGATTGTTCTTGATAGTGGGAATGTATGTGCTTGGAATACAAAAATCTTAGTTTGAATTTAATTTCTTTGACATATGCATGCAGAAAGTAACCTAATTTTACAATTTTCCAACACTAATAAGAATTATGTAAAATTGAGTTTTAACTTCATTTGAACATTATTTATCGGGGTTACCATAATAAAACATAAACTTTTAGTCATTTTCAACATTCATGTCAAATATTAGGCGGATCTTAAAACTTTGAAATTGTTATGTCAAAATAGCTCATTTCCATATGTTAACACCTTTGGAAATTTTCACAAATTAATATTTTACATGCATGTTGGGAACTAAGAATTATTTCACAATGTTAAACCCTTGAAATAATGAACAAATGAAACTAAAAACATTTTTTAAAGGTATTGATTGTTCTTGTTCGTGGGGATGTATGTGCTTTCGAATGGAAATATCTTAGATTGGATTTCTAGCACTTTTTCACCACATGCATGCAGAAAGTAATCCAATTTGATAATTTTCAAACAAGTAATATAAAACAAAGTAAAATTGAGTTTTAACGTCATATGGAAATTAGTTATCGAGATTACCATTATAAAACTTGTACTTTTAACCATTTCCACCTTGCATGTCAAATATTAGGGGATTGAAACTTTGAAATTTTCACGTGAAATTTCCACTTTGGAAATTGACCAATTTTGACCATAAAATTAAAAATTTTAAATTGGCTAATATTTTACATGCATGTTGGGAATGCTAAGAGTTGAGGTTTCACAATGTTAACCCTTAAAATAATGAACAAACGATACTAAAAGAAATTTCTAAAAGGTTTTGATTGTTCTTGATAGTGGGAATGTATGTGCTTGGAATACAAAAATCTTAGTTTGAATTTAAACGTTTTCTGATATGCATGCGAAAAGTAACCTAATTTTACAATTTTCCAACACTAATAAGAATTATGTAAAATTGAGTTTTAACTTCATTTGAACATTATTTATCGGGGTTATAATAAAACATAAACTTTTAGTCATTTTCAACATTCATGTCAAATATTAGGCGGATCTTAAAACTTTGAAATTGTTATGTCAAAATAGCTCATTTCCATATGTTAACACTTTGGAAATTTACCAATTTTGACATGAAAATTAAATTTTTTCAAATTGGCTAATATTTTACATGCATGTTGGGAATGGCTAAGAATTTGAATTTCACAATGTTAAACCCTTGAAATAATGAACAAATGAAACTAAAACACATTTTTAAAGGTATTGATTGTTCTTGTTCGTGGGGATGTGTGTGCTTTCGAATGGAAATATCTTAGATTGGATTTCTAGCACTTTTTCACCACATGCATGTAAAAGTAATCCAATTTGATAATTTTCAAATAATATAAAACAAAGTAAAATTGAGTTTTAACGTCATATGGAAATTAGTTATCGAGATTACCATTATAAAACTTGTACTTTTAACCATTTCCACCTTGCATGTCAAATATTAGGGGATTGGAAACTTTGAAATTTTCACGTGAAATTTCCACTTTGGAAATTGACCAATTTTGACCATAAAATTGAAAATTTTTAAATTGGCTAATATTTTACATGCATGTTGGGAATGGCTAAGAGTTGAGGTTTCACAATGTTAACCCTTAAAATAATGAACAAACGATACTAAAAGAAATTTCTAAAAGGTTTTGATTGTTCTTGATAGTGGGAATGTATGTGCTTGGAATACAAAAATCTTAGTTTGAATTTTAACGGTTTCTCACATGCATGCAAAGTAACCTAATTTTACAATTTTCCAACACTAATAAAATTATGTAAAATTGAGTTTTAACTTCATTTGAACATTATTTATCGGTTACCATAATAAAACATAAACTTTTAGTCATTTTCAACATTCATGTCAAATATTAGGCGGATCTTAAAACTTTGAAATTGTTATGTCAAAATATTTCTATTTAACAATGTTAAATTAATTTTGGAAATTTTTCAAATTGGCTAATATTTTACATGCATGTTGGGAATGGCTAAGAATTGAGATTTCACAATGTTAAACCCTTGAAATAATGAACAAATGAAACTAAAAACATTTTTAAAGGTATTGATTGTTCTTGTTCGTGGGGATGTATGTGCTTTCGAATGGAAATATCTTAGATTGGATTTCTAGCACTTTTTCACCACATGCAGAAAGTAATCCAATTTGATAATTTTCAAACGGTAATATAAAACAAAGTAAAATTGAGTTTTAACGTCATATGGAAATTAGTTATCGAGATTACCATTATAAAACTTGTACTTTTAACCATTTCCACCTTGCATGTCAAATATTAGGGGATTTGAAACTTTGAAATTTTCACGTGAAATTTCCACTTTGGAAATTGACCAATTTTGACCATAAAATTGAAAATTTTAAATTGGCTAATATTTTACATGCATGGAATGGCTAAGAGTTGAGGTTTCACAATGTTAACCCTTAAAATAATGAACAAACGATACTAAAAGAAATTTCTAAAAGGTTTTGATTGTTCTTGATAGTGGGAATGTATGTGCTTGGAATACAAAAATCTTAGTTTGAATTTCAACGGTTTCTCGATATGCATGCAAGTAACCTAATTTTACAATTTTCCAACACTAATAAGAATTATGTAAAATTGAGTTTTAACTTCATTTGAACATTATTTATCGGGGTTACCATAATAAAACATAAACTTTTAGTCATTTCAACATTCATGTCAAATATTAGGCGGATCTTAAAACTTTGAAATTGTTATGTCAAAATAGCTCATTTCCATATGTTAACACCTTTGGAAATTTACCAATTTTGACATGAAAATTAAATTTTTTCAAATTGGCTAATATTTTACATGCATGTTGGGAATGGCTAAGAATTGAGATTTCACAATATTAAACCCTTGAAATAATGAACAAATGAAACTAAAAACATTTTTTAAAGGTATTGATTGTTCTTGTTCGTGGGGATGTCCGTGCTTTCGAATGGAAATATCTTAGATTGGATTTCTAGCACTTTTTCACCACATGCATGCGAAAGTAATCCAATTTGATAATTTTCAAACAGTAATATAAAACAAAGTAAAATTGAGTTTTAACGTCATATGGAAATTAGTTATCGATATTACCATTATAAAACTTGTACTTTTAACCATTTCCACCTTGCATGTCAAATATTAGGGGATTGGAAACTTTGAAATTTTCACGTGAAATTTCCACTTTGGAAATTGACCAATTTTGACCATAAAATTAAAAATTTTAAATTGGCTAATATTTTACATGCATGTTGGGAATGGCTAAGAGTTGAGGTTTCACAATGTTAACCCTTAAAATAATAAACAAACGATACTAAAAGAAATTTCTAAAAGGTTTTGATTGTTCTTGATAGTGGGAATGTATGTGCTTGGAATACAAAAATCTTAGTTTGAATTTCTAACGGTTTCTCGACATGCATGCGAAAGTAACCTAATTTTACAATTTTCCAACACTAATAAGAATTATGTAAAATTGAGTTTTAACTTCATTTGAACATTATTTATCGGGGTTACCATAATAAAACATAAACTTTTAGTCATTTTCAACATTCATGTCAAATATTAGGCGGATCTTAAAACTTTGAAATTGTTATGTCAAAATAGCTCATTTCCATATGTTAACACCTTTGGAAATTTACAATTTTGACATGAAAATCAAATTTTTTCAAATTGGCTAATATTTTATACGCATGTGTTTGGAATGGCTAAGAATTGCGATTTCACAATATTAAACCTTTTGAAATAATGAATGAATGAAACTAAAAAACATTTTTTAAAGGTATTAATTGTTCTTTGGTCTTCGTGGGGATGTCCGTGCTTTCGAATGGAAAATATCTTAGATTGGATTTCTAGCACTTTTTCACCACATGCATGCAGAAAGTAATCCAATTTGATAATTTTCAAATAAAGAATATAAAACAAAGTAAAATTTTATTTTAACGTCATATTGAAATTAGTTATCGAGATTACCATTATAAAACTTGTACTTTTAACCATTTCCACCTTGCATGTCAAGTATTAGGGGATTGGAAACTTTGAAATTTTCACGTGAAATTTCCACTTTGGAAATTGACTAATTTTGACCATAAAAATGAAAAATTTTAAATTCGCTAATATTTTACATGCATGTCGGGAATGCTCAAGAGTTGAGTTTTCACAATGTTAACCCCTAAAATAATAAACAAAACGATACTAAAAGAAATTTCTAAAAGGTTTTGATTGTTCTTGATAATGGGAATGTACGTATTGAATACAAAAATCTTAGTTTGAATTTCTAACGCGTTTATCGCATATGCGTAAAGTAACCTAATTTTAAAAATTTTCAAACACTAATAAGAATTATGTAAAATTGAGTTTTAACTTCATTTGAACATTATTTATCTGGTCACCATAATAAAACATAAACTTTTACTGAACAAGAATAATTAAAATTGAGTTTTAACTTCATTTGAACATTATTTATCGGGGTCACCATAATAAAACATAAACTTTTAGTCATTTTCAACATTCATGTTAAATATTAGGGCTAGATCTTAAAACTTTGAAATTGCTATGTCAAAATATCACATTTCCATATGTTAACACCTTTGGAAATTTTACAATTTTGACATGAAAATTAAATTTTTTCAAATTGGCTAATATTTTACATGCATGTTGGGAATGGCTAAGAATTGCAATTTCACAATATTAAACCTTGAAATAATGAACAAATGAAACTAAAAAACATTTTTTAAAGGTATTAATTGTTCTTGTTCGTGGGGATATGTTGCTTTCGAATGGAAATATCTTAGAGTGATTTCCAGCACTTTTTCACCACATGCATGCGTAAAGTAATCCAATTTGATAATTTTCAAACGGTAATATAAAACAAAGTAAAATTTTGTTTTAACGTCATATGGAAATTAGTTATCGAGATTACCATTATAAAACTTGTACTTTTAACCATTTCCACCTTGCATGTGAAGTATTAGGGGATTGGATACTTTGAAATTTTCACGTGAAATTTTAACTTTGGAAATTGACCAATTTTGACCATAAATTGAAAATTTTAAATTGGCTAATATTTTACATGCATGTTGGGAATGGCTAAGGATGAGGTTTCCACGATGTTAACCCTTAAAATAATAAACAAACGATACTAAAGAAATTTCTAAAAGGTTTTTGATTGTTCTTGATAGTGGGAATGTATGTGCTTGGAATACAAAAATCTTAGTTTGAATTTCTAACGGTTTCTCGAGATATGCATGCGAGAAAGTAACCTAATTTTACAATTTTCCAACACTAATAAGAATTATGTAAAATTGAGTTTTTAACTTCCTTTGAACATTATTTATCGGGGTCACCATAATAAAACATAAACTTTTAGTCATTTGTTTTTATTCATGTCAAATATTAGGCGAGATCTTAAAACTTTGAAATTGCTATGTCAAAATATCTCATTTCCATATGTTAACACCTTTGGAAATTTTTTTTTTTTTTTTTTTTTTTTTTTTTTTATCAAATTGGCTAATATTTTACATGCATGTTGAAATTGGCTAAGAATTGCGATTTCGCGATATTAAATACACTTGAAATAATGAACAAATGAAACTAAAAAACATTTTTTGAAAGTATTAATTGTTCTTGTTCGTGGGGATGTACGTACTTTCCGAATGGAAATATCTTAGATTGGATTTCTAGCACTTTTTCCACCACATGCATGCAGAAAGTAATCCAATTTGATAATTTTCAAACGAGTAATATAAAACAAAGTAAAATTTTTGTTTAACGTCGTATGGAAATTAGTTATCGAGATTACCATTATAAAACTTGTACTTTTAACCATTTCCACCTTGCATGTCAAGTATTAGGGGATTGGAAACTTTGAAATTTTCACGTGAAATTTTAACTTTGGAAATTGACCAATTTTGACCATAAAATTGAAAATTTTTAAATTGGCTAATATTTTACGTACATGTTGGGAATGGGTAAGAGTTGAGATTTTATGATGTTAACCATCAAAATAATAAACAAACGATACTAAAAGAAATTTCTAAAAGGTTTTGATTGTTCTTGATAGTGGGAATGTATGTGCTTGGAATACAAAAATCTTAGTTTGAATTTCTAACGGTTTCTCGGATATGCATGCGAGAAAGTAACCTAATTTTACAATTTTCCAACACTAATAAGAATTATGTAAAATTGAGTTTTAACTTCGCTTGAACATTATTTATCGGGGTCACCATAATAAAACATAAACTTTTAGTCATTTTCAACATTCATGTCAAATATTAAGCCGAGATCTTAAAACTTTCAGAAAGTATATGTCAAAATATCTCATTTCCGTATGTTAACACCTTTGGAAATTTTCAAATTGGCTAATATTTTACATGCATGTTGGGAATGGCTAAGAATTGCGATTTCACAATATTAAACCCTTGAAATAATGAACAAATGAAACTAAAAAACATTTTTTAAAGGTATTAATTGTTCTTGTTCGTGGGGATGTGTTTGTCTTTCGAATGGAAATATCTTGAATTGGACTTCCCGCACTTTTTCACCAAATGCATGCGAGAAATTAATCCAATTTGATAATTTTCAAACGATGTATAAAAACAAAGTAAAATTTAGTTTTAACGTCATATGGAAATTAGTTATCGAGATTACCATTATAAAACTTGTACTTTTAACCATTTCCACCTTGCGTGTCAAGTATTAGGGAATTGGAAACTTTGAAATTTTCACGAAAAATTTCCTATTTGGAAATTGACAAATTTTGACCGTAAAATTGAAAAATTTTTAAATTCGCTAATATTTTACATGCGTGTTGGGAATGTCTAAGAGTTGAGGTTTCACAATGTTAACCCTTAAAATAATAAACAAACGATACTAAAGGAAATTTCTAAAAGGTTTTGATTGTTCTTGATAGTGGGAATGTATGTGCTTGGAATACAAAAATCTTAGTTTGAATTTCTAACGGTTTCTCAGATATGCATGCAGAAAGTAACCTAATTTTACAATTTTCCAACACTAATAAGAATTATGTAAAATTGAGTTTTAACTTCATTTGAACATTATTTATCGGGGTCACCATAATAAAACATAAACTTTTAGTCATTTTCAACATTCATATCAAATATTAGGCGGATCTTAAAACTTTGAAATTGCTATGTCAAAATATCTCATTTCCGTATGTTAACACCTTTGGAAATTTTTACAATTTTGACATGAAAATTAAATTTTTTCAAATTGGCTAATATTTTACATGCGTAATTTGGGAATGGCTAAGATTACTGATTTCACAATATTAAACCCTTGAAATAATGAACAAATGAAACTAAAAAACATTTTTAAAAAGGTATTGATTGTTCTTGTTCGTGGTGATGTACGTGTTTTCGAATGGAAATATCTTAGGTTGGATTTCTAGCACTTTTTCACCACATGCATGCGAGAAAGTAATCCAATTTGATAATTTTCAAACGGTAAGAATATAAAACAAAGTAAAATTTTGTTTTAACGTCATATGGAAATTAGTTATCGAGATTACCATTATAAAACTTGTACTTTTAACCATTTCCACCTTGCATGTCAAGTATTAGGGGATTGGAAACTTTGAAATTTTCACGTGAAATTTCCACTTTGGAAATTGACCAATTTTGACCATAAAATTGAAAAATTTTAAATTGGCTAATATTTTAAGCATGCGTATTGGGAATGGGTAGGAGTTGAGGTTTCACAATGTTAACCCTTAAAATAATAAACAAACGATACTAAAGGAAATTTCTAAAAGGTTTTGATTGTTCTTGATAGTGGGAATATATGTACTTGGAAAACTAAAAATCTTAGTTTAATTTAACGGTTTTCTCGGATATGCATGCGAGAAGTAACCTAATTTTACAATTTTCCAACACTAATAAGAATTATGTAAAAATTGAGTTTTAACTTCATTTGAACATTATTTATCGGGGTCACCATAATAAAACATAAACTTTTAGTCATTTTCAACATTCATATCAAATATTAGGCGGATCTTAAAACTTTGAAATTGCTATGTCAAAATATCACATTTCCATATGTTAACACCTTTGGAAATTTTACAATTTTGACATGAAAATTAAATTTTTTCAAATTGGCTAATATTTTACATGCATGTTGGGAATAGTAAGGAATTGCAATTTCACAATATTAAACCCTTGAAATAATGAACAAATGGGCCAAAAACATTTTTAAAGGTATTAATTGTTCTTGTTCGTGGGGATGTACGTATACTGAATGGAAATATCTTAGATTGGATTTCTAATAGCACTTTTTCACTACATGCATGCGAAAGTAATCCAATTTGATAATTTTTCAAACGGTAATATAAAACAAAGTAAAATTTTGTTTTAACGTCATATGAAATTAGTTATCGAGATTACCATTATAAAACTTGTACTTTTAACCATTTCCACCTTGCATGTCAAGTATTAGGGGATTGGAAGCTTTGAAATTTTCACGTGAAATTTCCACTTTGGAAATTGACCAATTTTGACCATAAAATTGAAAAATTTTAAATTGGCTAATATTTTACATGCATATTGGGAATGGGTAGGAGTTGAGGTTTCACAATGTTAACCCTTAAAATAATAAACAAACGATACTAAAGGAAATTTCTAAAAGGTTTTGATTGTTCTTGACAGTGGGAATGTATGTGCTTGGAATACAAAAATATTAGTTTGAATTTCTAACGGTTTCTCAGATATGCATGCAGAAAGTAACCTAATTTTACAATTTTCCAACCACTTAATAAAGAATTATGTAAAATTGAGTTTTAACTTCATTTGAACATTATTTATCGGGGTCACCATAATAAAACATAAACTTTTAGTCATTTTCAACATTCATATCAAATATTAGGCGGATGCTAAAACTTTGAAATTCTTCATGTCAAAATATCTCATTTCCGTATGTTAACACCTTTGGAAATTTTACAATTATGACATGAAAATCAAATTTTTTTTCAGATGACTAATATTTTACATCGATGTTAGGGAATGAATAAAAATTAACGTTGTGAAAATATTAAACCACTTGAAATAATGAACAAATGTCCCTAAAAACCATTTTTAAAAAAGGTATTAATTGTTCTTGTTCGTGGAGATGTACGTGCTTTTGAATGGAAATATCTTAGATTGGATTTCTAAGACTTTTTCACCACATGCATACGAAAGTAATCCAATTTGATAATTTTCAAACAGTAATATAAAACAAAGTAAAATTTTATTTTAACGTCGTATGGAAATTAGTTATCGAGATTACCATTATAAAACTTGTACTTTTAACCATTTCCACCTTGCATGTCAAGTATTAGGGGATTGGAAACTTTGAAATTTTCAAATGAAATTTCCACTTTGGAAATTGACCAATTTTGACCATAAAAAAATTGAAAAATTTTAAATTGGCTAATATTTTACATACGTAATGGGAATGGGTAGGAGTTGAGGTTTCACAATGTTAACCCTTAAAATAATAAACAAACGATACTAAAGGAAATTTCTAAAAGGTTTTGATTGTTCTTGACGGTGGGAATGTATGTGCTTGGAATACAAAAATATTAGTTTGAATTTCTAACGGTTTCTCGGATATGCATACGAGAAAGTAACCTAATTTTACAATTTTCCAACACTAATAAGAATTATGTAAAATTGAGTTTTAACTTCATTTGAACATTATTTATCGAGTGCCATAATAAAACATAAACTTTTAGTCATTTTCGACATTCGTATCAAATATTAAAGGCGGATCTTAAAACTTTGAAGTGTATGTCAAAATATCTCATTTCCATATGTTAACAACTTTGGAAATTTTACAATTTTGACATGAAAATTAAATTTTTCAAATTGGCCTTTGTCTTTTCCCATGCATGTTGGGAATGGCTAAGAATTGCGATTTCACATGATATTAAACCACTTGAAATAATGAACAATTGAAACTAAAAAACATTTTTTTAAAGGTATTAATTGTTCTTGTTCGTAGGGATGTCTGTGCTTTCGAATGGAAATATCTTAGATTGGATTTCTAGCACTTTTTCACCACATGCATGCGAAAAGTAATCCAATTTGATAATTTTCGAAACGAACAGTAATATAAAACAAAGTAAAATTTTGTTTTAACGTCATATGGAAATTAGTTATCGAGATTACCATTATAAAACTTGTACTTTTAACCATTTCCACCTTGCATGTCAAGTATTAGGGGATTGGAAACTTTGAAATTTTCACGTGAAATTTCCACTTTGGAAATTGACCAATTTTGACCATAAAATTGAAAAATTTTAAATTGGCTAATATTTTACATGCGTATTGGGAATGGGTAGGAGTTGAGGTTTCACAATGTTAACCCATAAAATAATAAACAAACGATACTAAAGGAAATTTCTAAAAAGGTTTTGATTGTTCTTGATAGTGGGAATGTATGTGCTTGGAATACAAAAATCTTAGTTTGAATTTAACGGTTTCTCGGATATGCATACGAGAAAGTAACCTAATTTTACAATTTTCCAAACACTAATAAGAATTATGTAGAATTGAGTTTTAACTTCATTTGAACATTATTTATCGGGGTCACCATAATAAAACATAAACTTTTAGTCATTTTCAACATTCATATCGAATATTAGGCGGATCTTAAAACTTTGAAATTCTTTATGTCAAAATATCTCATTTCCATATGTTAACACCTTTGGAAATTTTACAATTTTGACATGAAAATCAAATTTTTTCAAATTGGCTAATATTTTACATGCATGTTGGGAATGGCTAAGAATTGCGATTTCACTTGATATTAAACCCTTGAAATAATGAACAAATGAAACTAAAAAACATTTTTTAAAGGTATTAATTGTTCTTGTTCGTGGGGATGTACGTAGCTTTCGAATGGAAATATCTTAGATTGGATTTCTAGCACTTTTTCACCACATGCATGCGAGAAAGTAATCCAATTTGATAATTTTCAAACGGTAATATAAAACAAAGTAAAATTTTATTTTAACGTCATATGGAAATTAGTTATCGAGATTACACCATTATAAAACTTGTACTTTTAACCATTTCCACCTTGCATGTCAAGTATTAGGGGATTGGAAACTTTGAAATTTTCACGTGAAATTTCCACTTTGGAAATTGACAAATTTTGACCATAAAATTGAAAAATTTTAAATTGGCTAATATTTTACATGCATATTGGGAATGGAGTAGGAATTGAGGTTTCACAATGTTAACCCTTAAAATAATAAACAAACGATACTAAAGGAAATTTCTAAAAGGTTTTGATTGTTTTCTTGATAGTGGGAATGTATGTGCTTGGAATGTAAAAATATTAGTTTGAATTTCTAACGGTTTCTCGGATATGCATGCGAAGAAGTAACCTAATTTTACAATTTTCCAACACTAATAAGAATTATGTAAAATTGAGTTTTAACTTCATTTGAACATTATTTATCGGGGTCACCGTAATAAAACATAAACTTTTAGTCATTTTTGACATTATTATCAAATATTAGGCGGATCTTAAAACTTTGAAATTGCTATGTCGAAATATCTCATTTCCGTATGTTAACACCTTTGGAAATTTTACAATTTTGACATGAAAATCAAATTTTTTCAAATTGGCTAATATTTTACATGCATGTTGGGAATGGCTAAGACATGCGATTTCGCACTGATATTAAACCCTTGGAAATAATGAACAAATGAAACTAAAAAACATTTTTTAAAGGTATTAATTGTTCTAAATTGTACGTGGGGATGTGCAAATTGCTTTCGAATGGAAATATCTTGGATGGATTTCTAGCACTTTTTCACCACGTACATGCAGAAGTAATCCAATTTGATAATTTTCAAAGCGGTAATATAAAACAAAGTAAAATTTTATTTTAACGTCATATGGAAATTAGTTATCGAGATTACCATTATAAAACTTGTACTTTTAACCATTTCCACCTTGCATGTCAAGTATTAGGGGATTGGAAACTTTGAAATTTTCACGTGAAATTTCCACTTTGGAAATTGACCAATTTTGACCATAAAATTGAAAATTTTTTAAATTGGCTAATATTTTACATGCATGTTGGGAATGGCTAAGAGTTGAGTTTTCACAATGTTAACCCTTAAAATAATAAACAAACGATACTAAAAAGAAATTTCTAAAAGGTTTTGATTGTTCTTGATAGTGGGAATGTATGTGCTTGGAATACAAAAATCTTAGTTTCAATTTCTAACGGTTTCTCGCATATGCATGCGTAAAAGTAACCTAATTTTACAATTTTCAAACACTAATAAGAATTATGTAAAATTGAGTTTTAACTTCATTTGAACATTATTTATCGGGGTCACCATAATAAAACATAAACTTTTAGTCATTTTCAACATTCATGTTAAATATTAGGCGGATCTTAAAACTTTGAAATTGCTATGTCAAAATATCACATTTCCATATGTTAACACCTTTGGAAATTTTACAATTTTGACATGAAAATCAAATTTTTTCAAATTGGCTAATATTTTACATGCATGTTGGGAATGGCTAAGAATTGCGATTTCACAATATTAAACCCTTGAAATAATGAACAAATGAAACTAAAAACATTTTTTAAAGGTATTAATTGTTCTTGTTCGTGGGGATGTCTGTGCTTTCGAATGGAAATATCTTAGATTGGATTTCTAGCACTTTTTCACCACATGCATGCAGAAAGTAATCCAATTTGATAATTTTCAAACAGTAATATAAAACAAAGTAAAATTTTATTTTAACGTCATATGGAAATTAGTTATCGAGATTACTATTATAAAACTTGTACTTTTAACCATTTCCACCTTGCATGTCAAGTATTAGGGGATTGGAAACTTTGAAATTTTCACGTGAAATTTCCACTTTGGAAATTGACCAATTTTGACCATAAAATTGAAAAATTTTTAAATTGGCTAATATTTTACATGCATGTTGGGAATGGCTAAGAGTTGAGTTTTCACAATGTTAACCCTTAAAATAATAAACAAACGATACTAAAAGAAATTTCTAAAAGGTTTTGATTGTTCTTGATAATGGGAATGTATGTGCTTGGAATACAAAAATCTTAGTTTGAATTTCTAACGGTTTCTCAGATATGCATGCAGAAAGTAACCTAATTTTACAATTTTTAAACACTAATAAGAATTATGTAAAATTGAGTTTTAACTTCATTTGAACATTATTTATCGGGGTCACCATAATAAAACATAAACTTTTAGTCATTTTCAACATTCATGTTAAATATTAGGCGGATCTTAAAACTTTGAAATTGCTATGTCGAAATATCACATTTCCATATGTTAACACCTTTGGAAATTTTACAATTTTGACATGAAAATTAATTTTTTTAAAATTGGCTAATATTTTACATGCATGTTGGGAATGGCTAAGAATTGCGATTTCACAATATTAAACCCTTGAAATAATGAACAAATGAAACTAAAAAACATTTTTTAAAGGTATTAATTGTTCTTGTTCGTGGGGATGTCTGTGCTTTCGAATGGAAATATATTAGATTGGATTTCTAGCACTTTTTCACCACATGCATGCAGAAAGTAATCCAATTTGATAATTTTCAAACAGTAATATAAAACAAAGTAAAATTTTGTTTTAACGTCATATGGAAATTAGTTATCGAGATTACCATTATAAAACTTGTACTTTTAACCATTTCCACCTTGCATGTCAAGTATTAGGGGATTGGAAACTTTGAAATTTTCACGTGAAATTTCCACTTTGGAAATTGACCAATTTTGACCATAAAATTGAAAAATTTTAAATTGGCTAATATTTTACATGCATGTTGGGAATGTCTAAGAGTTGAGGTTTCACAATGTTAACCCTTAAAATAATAAACAAACGATACTAAAAGAAATTTCTAAAAGGTTTTGATTGTTCTTGATAGTGGGAATGTATGTGCTTGGAATACAAAAATCTTAGTTTGAATTTCTAACGGTTTCTCGGATATGCATGCGAAAAGTAACCTAATTTTACAATTTTCCAACACTAATAAGAATTATGTAAAATTGAGTTTTAACTTCATTTGAACATTATTTATCGGGGTCACCATAATAAAACATAAACTTTTAGTCATTTTCAACATTCATGTCAAATATTAGGCGAATCTTAAAACTTTGAAATTGCTATGTCAAAATATCTCATTTCCATATGTTAACACCTTTGGAAATTTTACAATTTTGACATGAAAATTAATTTTTTTAAAATTGGCTAATATTTTACATGCATGTTGGGAATGGCTAAGAATTGCGATTTCACAATATTAAACCCTTGAAATAATGAACAAATGAAACTAAAAAACATTTTTTAAAGGTATTAATTGTTCTTGTTCGTGGGGATGTCCGTGCTTTCGAATGGAAATATATTAGATTGGATTTCTAGCACTTTTTCACCACATGCATGCGAAAGTAATCCAATTTGATAATTTTCAAACAATAATATAAAACAAAGTAAAATTTTGTTTTAACGTCATATGGAAATTAGTTATCGAGATTACCATTATAAAACTTGTACTTTTAACCATTTCCACCTTGCATGTCAAGTATTAGGGGATTGGAAACTTTGAAATTTTCACGTGAAATTTCCACTTTGGAAATTGACCAATTTTGACCATAAAATTGAAAAATTTTAAATTGGCTAATATTTTACATGCATGTTGGGAATGTCTAAGAGTTGAGGTTTCACAATGTTAACCCTTAAAATAATAAACAAACGATACTAAAAGAAATTTCTAAAAGGTTTTGATTGTTCTTGATAGTGGGAATGTATGTGCTTGGAATACAAAAATCTTAGTTTGAATTTCTAACGGTTTCTCGGATATGCATGCGAAAGTAACCTAATTTTACAATTTTCCAACACTAATAAGAATTATGTAAAATTGAGTTTTAACTTCATTTGAACATTATTTATCGGGGTCACCATAATAAAACATAAACTTTTAGTCATTTTCAACATTCATGTCAAATATTAGGCGAATCTTAAAACTTTGAAATTGCTAGGTCAAAATATCTCATTTCCATATGTTAACACCTTTGGAAATTTTACAATTTTGACATGAAAATTAATTTTTTTAAAATTGGCTAATATTTTACATGCATGTTGGGAATGGCTAAGAATTGCGATTTCACAATATTAAACCCTTGAAATAATGAACAAATGAAACTAAAAAACATTTTTTAAAGGTATTAATTGTTCTTGTTCGTGGGGATGTCTGTGCTTTCGAATGGAAATATATTAGATTGGATTTCTAGCACTTTTTCACCACATGCATGCGAAAGTAATCCAATTTGATAATTTTCAAACAGTAATATAAAACAAAGTAAAATTTTGTTTTAACGTCATATGGAAATTAGTTATCGAGATTACCATTATAAAACTTGTACTTTTAACCATTTCCACCTTGCATGTCAAGTATTAGGGGATTGGAAACTTTGAAATTTTCACGTGAAATTTCCACTTTGGAAATTGACCAATTTTGACCATAAAATTGAAAAATTTTAAATTGGCTAATATTTTACGTGCATGTTGGGAATGTCTAAGAGTTGAGGTTTCACAATGTTAACCCTTAAAATAATAAACAAACGATACTAAAAGAAATTTCTAAAAGGTTTTGATTGTTCTTGATAGTGGGAATGTATGTGCTTGGAATACAAAAATCTTAGTTTGAATTTCTAACGGTTTCTCAGATATGCATGCAGAAAGTAACCTAATTTTACAATTTTCAAACACTAATAAGAATTATGTAAAATTGAGTTTTAACTTCATTTGAACATTATTTATCGTGGTCACCATAAGAAAACATAAACTTTTAGTAATTTTCAACATTCATGTCAAATATTAGGCGGATCTTAAAACTTTGAAATTGCTATGTAAAAATATCTCATTTCCATATGTTAACACCTATGGAAATTTTACAATTTTGACATGAAAATTAAATTTTTTCAAATTGGCTAATATTGTACATGCATGTTGGGAATGGCTAAGAATTGCAATTTCACAATATTAAACCCTTGAAATAATGAACAAATGAAACTAAAAAACATTTTTTAAAGGT
The DNA here is from genome assembly GCA_030674075.2 of Linum usitatissimum. Lineage (NCBI taxonomy): Eukaryota > Viridiplantae > Streptophyta > Magnoliopsida > Malpighiales > Linaceae > Linum > Linum usitatissimum. The sequence continues at coordinate 34,859 of JAUJYP020001303.1, read as the reverse complement.
ATTAATTGTTCTTGTTCGTGGGGATGTCTGTGTTTTCGAATGGAAATATCTTAGATTGGATTTCTAGCACTTTTTCACCTCATGCATGCAGAAAGTAATCCAATTTGATAATTTTCAAACAGTAATATAAAACAAAGTAAAATTTTGTTTTAACGTCATATGGAAATTAGTTATCGAGATTACCATTATAAAACTTGTACTTTTAACCATTTCCACCTTGCATGTCAAGTATTAGGGGATTGGAAACTTTGAAATTTTCACGTGAAATTTCCACTTTGGAAATTGACCAATTTTGACCACAAAATTGAAAAATTTTAAATTGGCTAATATTTTACATGCATATTGGGAATGGGTAGGAGTTGAGGTTTCACTATGTTAACCCTTAAAATAATAAACAAACGATACTAAAGGAAATTTCTAAAAGGTTTTGATTGTTCTTGATAGTGGGAATGTATGTGCTTGGAATACAAAAATCTTAGTTTGAATTTCTAACGGTTTCTCGATATGCATGCAGAAAGTAACCGAATTTTACAATTTTCCAACACTAATAAGAATTATGTAAAATTGAGTTTTAACTTCATTTGAACATTATTTATCGGGGTCACCAAAATAAAACATAAACTTTTAGTCATTTTCAACATTCATATCAAATATTAGGCGGATCTTAAAACTTTGAAATTGCTATGTCAAAATATCTCATTTCCATATGTTAACACCTTTGGAAATTTTACAATTTTGACATGAAAATCAAATTTTTTCAAATTGGCTAATATTTTACATGCATGTTGGGAATGGCTAAGAATTGCGATTTCACAATATTAAACCCTTGAAATAATGAACAAATGAAACTAAAAAACATTTTTTAAAGGTATTAATTGTTCTTGTTCGTGGGGATGTCTGTGCTTTCGAATGGAAATATCTTAGATTGGATTTCTAGCACTTTTTCACCACATGCATGTGAAAGTAATCCAATTTGATAATTTTCAAACAAGAATATAAAACAAAGTAAAATTTTATTTTAACGTCATATGGAAATTAGTTATCGAGATTACCATTATAAAACTTGTACTTTTAACCATTTCCACCTTGCATGTCAAGTATTAGGGGATTGGAAACTTTGAAATTTTCACGTGAAATTTCCACTTTGGAAATTGACCAATTTTGACCATAAAATTGAAAAATTTTAAATTGGCTAATATTTTACATGCATGTTGGGAATGGCTAAGAGTTGAGGTTTCACAATGTTAACCCTTAAAATAATAAACAAACGATACTAAAAGAAATTTCTAAAAGGTTTTGATTGTTCTTGATAGTGGGAATGTATGTGCTTGGAATTAAAAAATCTTAGTTTGAATTTCTAACGGTTTCTCGAAATGCATGCGTAAAGTAACCTAATTTTACAATTTTCCAACACTAATAAGAATTATGTAAAATTGAGTTTTAACTTCATTTGAACATTATTTATCGTGGTCACCATAATAAAACATAAACTTTTAGTCATTTTCAACATTCATGTCAAATATTAGGCGGATCTTAAAACTTTGAAATTGCTATGTCAAAATATCTCATTTCCATATGTTAACACCTTTGGAAATTTTACAATTTTGACATGAAAATTAAATTTTTTCAAATTGGCTAATATTTTACATGCATGTTGGGAATGGCTAAGAATTGCGATTTCACAATATTAAACCCTTGAAATAATGAACAAATGAAACTAAAAAACATTTTTTAAAGGTATTAATTGTTCTTGTTCGTGGGGATGTCCGTGCTTTCGAATGGAAATATCTTAGATTGGATTTCTAGCACTTTTTCACCACATGCATGCGAAAAGTAATCCAATTTGATAATTTTCAAACGAGAATATAAAACAAAGTAAAATTTTGTTTTAACGTCATATGGAAATTAGTTATCGAGATTACCATTATAAAACTTGTACTTTTAACCATTTCCACCTTGCATGTCAAGTATTAGGGGATTGGAAACTTTGAAATTTTCACGTGAAATTTCCACTTTGGAAATTGACCAATTTTGACCATAAAATTAAAAAATTTTAAATTGGCTAATATTTTACATGCATGTTGGGAATGGCTAAGAGTTGAGGTTTCACAATGTTAACCCTTAAAATAATAAACAAACGATACTAAAAGAAATTTCTAAAAGGTTTTGATTGTTCTTGATAGTGGGAATGTATGTGCTTGGAATACAAAAATCTTAGTTTGAATTTCTAACGGTTTCTCGTATATGCATGCAGAAAGTAACCTAATTTTACAATTTTCCAACACTAATAAGAATTATGTAAAATTGAGTTTTAACTTCATTTGAACATTATTTATCGTGGTCACCATAAGAAAACATAAACTTTTAGTAATTTTCAACATTCATGTCAAATATTAGGCGGATCTTAAAACTTTGAAATTGCTATGTCAAAATATCTCATTTCCATATGTTAACACCTTTGGAAATTTTACAATTTTGACATGAAAATTAAATTTTTTCAAATTGGCTAATATTGTACATGCATGTTGGGAATGGCTAAGAATTGCAATTTCACAATATTAAACCCTTGAAATAATGAACAAATGAAACTAAAAAACATTTTTTAAAGGTATTAATTGTTCTTGTTCGTGGGGATGTCTGTGCTTTCGAATGGAAATATCTTAGATTGGATTTCTAGCACTTTTTCACCACATGCATGCAGAAAGTAATCCAATTTGATAATTTTCAAACAGTAATATAAAACAAAGTAAAATTTTGTTTTAACGTCATATGGAAATTAGTTATCGAGATTACCATTATAAAACTTGTACTTTTAACCATTTCCACCTTGCATGTCAAGTATTAGGGGATTGGAAACTTTGAAATTTTCACGTGAAATTTCCACTTTGGAAATTGACCAATTTTGACCATAAAATTAAAAAATTTTAAATTGGCTAATATTTTACATGCATGTTGGGAATGGCTAAGAGTTGAGGTTTCACAATGTTAACCCTTAAAATAATAAACAAACGATACTAAAAGAAATTTCTAAAAGGTTTTGATTGTTCTTGATAGTGGGAATGTATGTGCTTGGAATACAAAAATCTTAGTTTGAATTTCTAACGGTTTCTCGATATGCATGCGTAAAGTAACCTAATTTTACAATTTTCCAACACTAATAAGAATTATGTAAAATTGAGTTTTAACTTCATTTGATCATTATTTATCGTGGTCACCATAATAAAACATAAACTTTTAGTAATTTTCAACATTCATGTCAAATATTAGGCGGATCTTAAAACTTTGAAATTGCTATGTCAAAATATCTCATTTCCATATGTTAACACCTTTGGAAATTTTACAATTTTGACATGAAAATTAAATTTTTTCAAATTGGCTAATATTGTACATGCATGTTGGGAATGGCTAAGAATTGCAATTTCACAATATTAAACCCTTGAAATAATGAACAAATGAAACTAAAAAACATTTTTTAAAGGTATTAATTGTTCTTGTTCGTGGGGATGTCTGTGCTTTCGAATGGAAATATCTTAGATTGGATTTCTAGCACTTTTTCACCTCATGCATGCGTAAAGTAATCCAATTTGATAATTTTCAAACAGTAATATAAAACAAAGTAAAATTTTGTTTTAACGTCATATGGAAATTAGTTATCGAGATTACCATTATAAAACTTGTACTTTTAACCATTTCCACCTTGCATGTCAAGTATTAGGGGATTGGAAACTTTGAAATTTTCACGTGAAATTTCCACTTTGGAAATTGACCAATTTTGACCACAAAATTGAAAAATTTTAAATTGGCTAATATTTTACATGCATATTGGGAATGGGTAAGAGTTGAGGTTTCACAATGTTAACCCTTAAAATAATAAACAAACGATACTAAAGGAAATTTCTAAAAGGTTTTGATTGTTCTTGATAGTGGGAATGTATGTGCTTGGAATACAAAAATCTTAGTTTGAATTTCTAACGGTTTCTCGGATATGCATGCGTAAAGTAACCTAATTTTACAATTTTCCAACACTAATAAGAATTATGTAAAATTGAGTTTTAACTTCATTTGAACATTATTTATCGGAGTCACCATAATAAAACATAAACTTTTAGTCATTTTCAACATTCATATCAAATATTAGGCGGATCTTAAAACTTTGAAATTGCTATGTCAAAATATCTCATTTCCATATGTTAACACCTTTGGAAATTTTACAATTTTGACATGAAAATTAAATTTTTTCAAATTGGCTAATATTTTACATGCATGTTGGGAATGGCTAAGAATTGCAATTTCACAATATTAAACCCTTGAAATAATGAACAAATGAAACTAAAAAACATTTTTTAAAGGTATTAATTGTTCTTGTTCGTGGGGATGTCCGTGCTTTCGAATGGAAATATCTTAGATTGGATTTCTAGCACTTTTTCACCACATGCATGCGAAAGTAATCCAATTTGATAATTTTCAAACAGTAATATAAAACAAAGTAAAATTTTGTTTTAACGTCATATGGAAATTAGTTATCGAGATTACCATTATAAAACTTGTACTTTTAACCATTTCCACCTTGCATGTCAAGTATTAGGGGATTGGAAACTTTGAAATTTTCACGTGAAATTTCCACTTTGGAAATCGACCAATTTTGACCACAAAATTGAAAATTTTTAAATTGGCTAATATTTTACATGCATATTGGGAATGGGTAGGAGTTGAGGTTTCACAATGTTAACCCTTAAAATAATAAACAAACGATACTAAAGGAAATTTCTAAAAGGTTTTGATTGTTCTTGATAGTGGGAATGTATGTGCTTGGAATACAAAAATCTTAGTTTGAATTTCTAACGGTTTCTCGGATATGCATGCGAAAGTAACCTAATTTTACAATTTTCCAACACTAATAAGAATTATGTAAAATTGAGTTTTAACTTCATTTGAACATTATTTATCGGGGTCACCATAATAAAACATAAACTTTTAGTCATTTTCAACATTCATATCAAATATTAGGCGGATCTTAAAACTTTGAAATTACTATGTCAAAATATCTCATTTCCATATGTTAACACCTTTGGAAATTTTACAATTTTGACATGAAAATTAAATTTTTTTCAAATTGGCTAATATTTTACATGCATGTTGGGAATGGCTAAGAATTGCGACTTCACAATATTAAACCCTTGAAATAATGAACAAATGAAACTAAAAAACATTTTTTAAAGGTATTAATTGTTCTTGTTCGTGGGGATGTCTGTGCTTTCGAATGGAAATATCTTAGATTGGATTTCTAGCACTTTTTCACCACATGCATGCGAAAAGTAATCCAATTTGATAATTTTCAAACATAATATAAAACAAAGTAAAATTTTGTTTTAACGTCATATGGAAATTAGTTATCGAGATTACCATTATAAAACTTGTACTTTTAACCATTTCCACCTTGCATGTCAAGTATTAGGGGATTGGAAACTCGAAATTTTCACGTGAAATTTCCACTTTGGAAATTGACCAATTTTGACCATAAAATTGAAAATTTTAAATTGGCTAATATTTTACATGCATGTTGGGAATGGCTAAGAGTTGAGGTTTCACAATGTTAACCCTTAAAATAATAAACAAACGATACTAAAAGAAATTTCTAAAAGGTTTTGATTGTTCTTGATAGTGGGAATGTATGTGCTTGGAATACAAAAATCTTAGTTTGAATTTCTAACGGTTTCTCGATATGCATGCGAAAGTAACCTAATTTTACAACTTTCCAACACTAATAAGAATTATGTAAAATTGAGTTTTAACTTCATTTGAACATTATTTATCGGGGTCACCATAATATAACATAAACTTTTAGTCATTTTCAACATTCATGTCAAATATTAGGCGGATCTTAAAACTTTGAAATTACTATGTCAAAATAGCTCATTTCCATATGTTCACACCTTTGGAAATTTACCAATTTTGACATGAAAATTAAATTTTTTCAAATTGGCTAATATTTTACATGCATGTTGGGAATGCCTAAGAATTGAGATTTCACAATGTTAAACCCTTGAAATAATGATCAAATGAAACAAAAACACATTTTTTAAAGGTATTGATTTTCTTGTTCGTGGGGATGTATGTGCTTTCAAATGGAAATATCTTAGATTGGATTTCTAGCACTTTTTCACCACTTGCATGCGGAAAGTAAACCAATTTGATAATTTTGAAACACTAATATAAAACAAAGTAAAATTGAGTTTTAACGTCATATGGAAATTAGTTATCGAGATTACCATTATAAAACTTATACTTTTAACCATTTCCAACTTGCATATCAATTATTAGAGGATCGGTCGGCTAATATTTTACTTGCATGTTGGGAATGGTTAGGAGTTGAGGTTTCACAATGTTAACCTTTAAAATAATGAACAAACGATACTAAAAGACATTTTTAAAAGGTTTTGATTGTTCTTGATAGTGGGAATGTATATGCTTGGAATACAAAAATCTTAGTTTGGGTTTTTAACAGTTTCTAATGACATGCGTGCGTAAAAGTAACCTAATTTTATAATTTTCCAACACAAATAAGAAATTATGTAAAATTGAGTGTTAACTTTATTTGAACATTATTTACTAGGGTTACTATCATAAAACATGAACTTTTAGTCGTTTCCAACATTCATGTCAAATATTAGACGGATCTTAAAACTTTAAAATTGTTATGTCAAAATAGCTGATTTCCATATGTTAACACCTTTGGAAATTTACCAATTTTGACATGAAAATTAAATTTTTTCAAATTGGCTAATATTTTACATGCATGTTGGGAATGCCTAAGAATTGAGATTTCACAATGTTAAACCCTTGAAATAATGATCAAATGAAACAAAAACACATTTTTTAAAGGTATTGATTTTCTTGTTCGTGGGGATGTATGTGCTTTCAAATGGAAATATCTTAGATTGGATTTCTAGCACTTTTTCACCACTTGCATGCAGAAAAGTAAACCAATTTGATAATTTTGAAACACTAATATAAAACAAAGTAAAATTGAGTTTTAACGTCATATGGAAATTAGTTATCGAGATTACCATTATAAAACTTATACTTTTAACCATTTCCAACTTGCATATCAATTATTAGAGGATCGGCTAATATTTTACTTGCATGTTGGGAATGGTTAGGAGTTGAGGTTTCACAATGTTAACCTTTAAAATAATGAACAAACGATACTAAAAGACATTTTTAAAAGGTTTTGATTGTTCTTGATTGTGGGAATGTATATGCTTGGAATACAAAAATCTTAGTTTGGGTTTTTAACAGTTTCTAATGACATGCGTGCAGAAAGTAACCTAATTTTATAATTTTCCAACACAAATAAGAAATTATGTAAAATTGAGTGTTAACTTTATTTGAACATTATTTACTAGGGTTACTATCATAAAACATGAACTTTTAGTCGTTTCCAACATTCATGTCAAATATTAGGCGGATCTTAAAACTTTAAAATTGTTATGTCAAAATAGCTGATTTCCATATGTTAACACCTTTGGAAATTTACCAATTTTGACATGAAAATTAAATTTTTTCAAATTGGCTAATATTTTACAAGCATGTTGGGAATGGCTAAAAATTGAGATTTCATAATGTTAAACCCTTGAAATAATGATCAAATGACACTAAAACGCACTTTTAAACGTATTGATTTTCTTGTTCATGGGGATGTATGTGCTTTCGAATGGAAATATCTTAGATTGGATTTCTAGCACTTTTTCACCACATGCATGCGAAAAGAAAACCAATTTGATAATTTTCAAACACTACTAACAACACAAAGTAAAATTGAGTTTTAACGTCATATGGAAATTAGTTATCGAGATTACCATTATAAAACTTATACTTTTAACCATTTCCAACTTGCATATCAAATATTACTTGATTTGAAACTTTGAAATTTTCACCTGAAATTGCAACTTTGGAAATTGACCAAGTTTGACCATAAAATTAAAATTTTTTAAATTGGCTAATATTTTACTTGCATGTTGGGAATGGCTAGGAGTTGAGGTTTCACAATGTTAACCTTTAAAATAATGAAAAAAACGATACTAAAAGACATTTTTAAAAGGTTTTGATTGTTCTTGATAGTGGGAATGTATGTGCTTGGAATACAAAAATCTTAGTTTGGATTTTTAACAGTTTCTAATGACATGCGTGCAGAAAGTAACCTAATTTTATAATTTTCCAACACTAATAAGAAATTATGTAAAATTGAGTTTTAACTTCATTTGAACATTATTTACCAGGGTTACCATAATAAAACATGAACTTTTAGTCGTTTCCAACATTCATGTCAAATATTAGGCGGATCTCTAAAGTTTGAAATTGTTATGTCAAAATAGCTCATTTCCATATGTTAACTCCTTTGGAAATTTACCAATTTTGACATGAAAATTAAATTTTTTCAAATTGGCTAATATTTTACAAGCATGTTGGGAATGGCTAAAAATTGATATTTCATAATGTTAAACCCTTGAAATAATGATCAAATGACACTAAAACGCACTTTTAAAATTATTGATTTTCTTGTTCATGGGGATGTATGTGCTTTCGAATGGAAATATCTTAGATTGGATTTCTAGCACTTTTTCACCACATGCATGCAGAAAGAAAACCAATTTGATAATTTTCAAACACTACTAACAACACAAAGTAAAATTGAGTTTTAACGTCATATGGAAATTAGTTATCGAGATTACCATTATAAAACTTATACTTTTAACCATTTCCAACTTGCATATCAAATATTACTTGATTTGAAACTTTGAAATTTTCACCTGAAATTGCAACTTTGGAAATTGACCAAGTTTGACCATAAAATTAAAATTTTTTAAATTGGCTAATATTTTACTTGCATGTTGGGAATGGCTAGGAGTTGAGGTTTCACAATGTTAACCTTTAAAATAATGAACAAACGATACTAAAAGACATTTTTAAAAGGTTTTGATTGTTCTTGATAGTGGGAATGTATGTGCTTGGAATACAAAAATCTTAGTTTGGATTTTTAACAGTTTCTAATGACATGCGTGCGAAAAGTAACCTAATTTTATAATTTTCCAACACTAATAAGAAATTATGTAAAATTGAGTGTTAACTTTATTTGAACATTATTTACTAGGGTTACCATCATAAAACATGAACTTTTAGTCGTTTCCAACATTCATGTCAAATATTAGACGGATCTTAAAACTTTGAAATTGTTATGTCAAAATAGCTCATTTCCATATGTTAACACCTTTGGAAATTTACCAATTTTGACATGAAAATTAAATTTTTTCAAATTGGCTAATATTTTACAAGCATGTTGGGAATGGCTAAAAATTGAGATTTCATAATGTTAAACCCTTGAAATAATGATCAAATGACACTAAAACGCACTTTTAAAATTATTGATTTTCTTGTTCATGGGGATGTATGTGCTTTCGAATGGAAATATCTTAGATTGGATTTCTAGCACTTTTTCACCACATGCATGCAGAAAGAAAACCAATTTGATAATTTTCAAACACTACTAACAACACAAAGTAAAATTGAATTTTAACGTCATATGGAAATTAGTTATCGAGATTACCATTATAAAACTTGTACTTTTAACCCTTTCCAACTTGCATGTCAAATATTAGCGGATTTGAAACTTTGAAATTTTCACGTAAAATTGCCACTTTGGAAATTGACCAATTTTAATCTTAAAATAAAAAAAATTTAAATTGGCTAATATTTTAAATGCATGTTGGGAATGGCTAGGAGTTGAGGTTTCACAATGTTAACCCTTAAAATAATGAACAAACGATACTAAAAGAAATTTTTAAAAGGTGTTGATTGTTCTTGATAGTGGGGATGTATGTGCTTCGAATACAAAAATCTTTGCTTGGATTTCTAACGGTTTCTCAAGACAAGCATGCAGAAATTAACCTAAGTTGAAAATTTTCCAACACTAATAAGAAATCATGTAAAATTAAATTTTAACTTCATTTGAACATTATTTACCGGTGTTACCATAATAAAACATGAACTTTTAGTCATTTCCAACATTTATGTCAAATATTAGGCGGATCTTAAAACTTTGAAATTTTTATGTCAAAATAGCTCATTTCCATATGTTCACACCTTTGGAAATTTACCAATTTTGACATGAAAATTAAATTTTTTCAAATTGGCTAATATTTTACATGCATGTTGGGAATGCCTAAGAATTGAGATTTCACAATGTTAAACCCTTGAAATAATGATCAAATGAAACTAAAAACACATTTTTTAAAAGTATTGATTTTCTTGTTCGTGGGGATGTATGTGCTTTCAAATGGAAATATCTTAGATTGGATTTCTAGCACTTTTTCACCACTTGCATGCGAAAGAAAACCAATTTGATAATTTTGAAACACTAATAAAAACACAAAGTAAAATTGAGTTTTAACGTCATATGGAAATTAGTTATCGAGATTACCATTATAAAACTTATACTTTTAACCATTTCCAACTTGCATATCAAATATTACTTGATTTGAAACTTTGAAATTTTCACCTGAAATTGCAACTTTGGAAATTGACCAAGTTTGACCATAAAATTAAAATTTTTTAAATTGGCTAATATTTTACTTGCATGTTGGGAATGGCTAGGAGTTGAGGTTTCACAATGTTAACCTTTAAAATAATGAACAAACGATACTAAAAGACATTTTTAAAAGGTTTTGATTGTTCTTGATAGTGGGAATGTATGTGCTTGGAATACAAAAATCTTAGTTTGGATTTTTAACGGTTTCTAATGACATGCGTGCAGAAAGTAACCTAATTTTATAATTTTCCAACACTAATAAGAAATTATGTAAAATTGAGTGTTAACTTTATTTGAACATTATTTACTAGGGTTACCATCATAAAACATGAACTTTTAGTCGTTTCCAACATTCATGTCAAATATTAGGCGGATCTTAAAACTTTGAAATTGTTATGTCAAAATAGCTCATTTCCATATGTTAACACCTTTGGAAATTTACCAATTTTGACATGAAAATTAAATTTTTTCAAATTGGCTAATATTTTACAAGCATGTTGGGAATGGCTAAAAATTGAGATTTCATAATGTTAAACCCTTGAAATAATGATCAAATGACACTAAAACGCACTTTTAAAATTATTGATTTTCTTGTTCATGGGGATGTATGTGCTTTCTAATGGAAATATCTTAGATTGGATTTCTAGCACTTTTTCACCACATGCATGCAGAAAGAAAACCAATTTGATAATTTTCAAACACTACTAACAACACAAAGTAAAATTGAGTTTTAACGTCATATGGAAATTAGTTATCGAGATTACCATTATAAAACTTATACTTTTAACCATTTCCAACTTGCATATCAAATATTACTTGATTTGAAACTTTGAAATTTTCACCTCGAAATTGCAACTTTGGAAATTGACCAAGTTTGACCATAAAATTAAAATTTTTTAAATTGGCTAATATTTTACTTGCATGTTGGGAATGGCTAGGAGTTGAGGTTTCACAATGTTAACCTTTAAAATAATGAACAAACGATACTAAAAGACATTTTTAAAAGGTTTTGATTGTTCTTGATAGTGGGAATGTATGTGCTTGGAATACAAAAATCTTAGTTTGGATTTTTAACGAGTTTCTAATGACATGCGTGCAGAAAGTAACCTAATTTTATAATTTTCCAACACTAATAAGAAATTATGTAAAATTGAGTGTTAACTTTATTTGAACATTATTTACTAGGGTTACCATCATAAAACATGAACTTTTAGTCGTTTCCAACATTCATGTCAAATATTAGGCGGATCTTAAAACTTTGAAATTGTTATGTCAAAATAGCTCATTTCCATATGTTAACACCTTTGGAAATTTACCAATTTTGACATGAAAATTAAATTTTTTCAAATTGGCTAATATTTTACAAGCATGTTGGGAATGGCTAAAAATTGAGATTTCATAATGTTAAACCCTTGAAATAATGATCAAATGACACTAAAACGCACTTTTAAAATTATTGATTTTCTTGTTCATGGGGATGTATGTGCTTTCGAATGGAAATATCCTAGATTGGATTTCTAGCACTTTTTCACCACATGCATGCAGAAAAGAAAACCAATTTGATAATTTTCAAACACTACTAACAACACAAAGTAAAATTGAATTTTAACGTCATATGGAAATTAGTTATCGAGATTACCATTCTAAAACTTATACTTTTAACCATTTCCAACTTGCATATCAAATATTACTTGATTTGAAACTTTGAAATTTTCACCTGAAATTGCAACTTTGGAAATTGACCAAGTTTGACCATAAAATTAAATTTTTTTAAATTGGCTAATATTTTACTTGCATGTTGGGAATGGCTAGGAGTTGAGGTTTCACAATGTTAACCTTTAAAATAATGAACAAACGATACTAAAAGACATTTTTAAAAGGTTTTGATTGTTCTTGATAGTGGGAATGTATGTGCTTGGAATACAAAAATCTTAGTTTGGATTTTTAACGGTTTCTAATGACATGCGTGCGAAAGTAACCTAATTTTATAATTTTCCAACACTAATAAGAAATTATGTAAAATTGATTTTTAACGTCATTTGAACATTATTTACTGGGTTACCATAATAAAACATGAACTTTTAGTCGTTTCCAACATTCATGTCAAATATTAGGCGGATCTCTAAACTTTGAAATTGTTATGTCAAAATAGCTCATTTCCATATGTTAACTCCTTTGGAAATTTACCAATTTTGACATGAAAATTAAATTTTTTTCAAATTGGCTAATATTTTACAAGCATGTTGGGAATGGCTAAAAATTGAGATTTCATAATGTTAAACCCTTGAAATAATGATCAAATGACACTAAAACGCACTTTTAAAAGTATTGATTTTCTTGTTCATGGGGATGTATGTGCTTTCGAATGGAAATATCTTAGATTGGATTTCTAGCACTTTTTCACCACATGCATGCAGAAAGAAAACCAATTTGATAATTTTCAAACACTACTAACAACACAAAGTAAAATTGAGTTTTAACGTCATATGGAAATTAGTTATCGAGATTACCATTATAAAACTTATACTTTTAACCATTTCCAACTTGCATATCAAATATTACTTGATTTGAAACTTTGAAATTTTCACCTGAAATTGCAACTTTGGAAATTGACCAAGTTTGACCATAAAATTAAAATTTTTTAAATTGGCTAATATTTTACTTGCATGTTGGGAATGGCTAGGAGTTGAGGTTTCACAATGTTAACCTTTAAAATAATGAACAAACGATACTAAAAGACATTTTTAAAAGGTTTTGATTGTTCTTGATAGTGGGAATGTATGTGCTTGGAATACAAAAATCTTAGTTTGGATTTTTAACAGCTTTCTAATGACATGCGTGCGTAAAGTAACCTAATTTTATAATTTTCCAACACTAATAAGAAATTATGTAAAATTGAGTGTTAACTTTATTTGAACATTATTTACTAGGGTTACCATCATAAAACATGAACTTTTAGTCGTTTCCAACATTCATGTCAAATATTAGGCGGATCTTAAAACTTTGAAATTGTTATGTCAAAATAGCTCATTTCCATATGTTAACACCTTTGGAAATTTACCAATTTTGACATGAAAATTAAATTTTTTCAAATTGGCTAATATTTTACAAGCATGTTGGGAATGGCTAAAAATTGAGATTTCATAATGTTAAACCCTTGAAATAATGATCAAATGACACTAAAACGCACTTTTAAAATTATTGATTTTCTTGTTCATGGGGATGTATGTGCTTTCGAATGGAAATATCCTAGATTGGATTTCTAGCACTTTTTCACCACATGCATGCAGAAAGAAAACCAATTTGATAATTTTCAAACACTACTAACAACACAAAGTAAAATTGAATTTTAACGTCATATGGAAATTAGTTATCGAGATTACCATTCTAAAACTTATACTTTTAACCATTTCCAACTTGCATATCAAATATTACTTGATTTGAAACTTTGAAATTTTCACCTGAAATTGCAACTTTGGAAATTGACCAAGTTTGACCATAAAATTAAATTTTTTTAAATTGGCTAATATTTTACTTGCATGTTGGGAATGGCTAGGAGTTGAGGTTTCACAATGTTAACCTTTAAAATAATGAACAAACGATACTAAAAGACATTTTTAAAAGGTTTTGATTGTTCTTGATAGTGGGAATGTATGTGCTTGGAATACAAAAATCTTAGTTTGGATTTTTAACGGCTTTCTAATGACATGCGTGCGTAAAGTAACCTAATTTTATAATTTTCCAACACTAATAAGAAATTATGTAAAATTGATTTTTAACGTCATTTGAACATTATTTACCGTGGTTACCATAATAAAACATGAACTTTTAGTCGTTTCCAACATTCATGTCAAATATTAGGCGGATCTCTAAACTTTGAAATTGTTATGTCAAAATAGCTCATTTCCATATGTTAACTCCTTTGGAAATTTACCAATTTTGACATGAAAATTAAATTTTTTCAAATTGGCTAATATTTTACAAGCATGTTGGGAATGGCTAAAAATTGAGATTTCATAATGTTAAACCCTTGAAATAATGATCAAATGACACTAAAACGCACTTTTAAAAGTATTGATTTTCTTGTTCATGGGGATGTATGTGCTTTCGAATGGAAATATCTTAGATTGGATTTCTAGCACTTTTTCACCACATGCATGCAAAGAAAACCAATTTGATAATTTTCAAACACTACTAAAACCACAAAGTAAAATTGAGTTTTAACGTCATATGGAAATTAGTTATCGAGATTACCATTATAAAACTTATACTTTTAACCATTTCCAACTTGCATATCAAATATTACTTGATTTGAAACTTTGAAATTTTCACCTGAAATTGCAACTTTGGAAATTGACCAAGTTTGACCATAAAATTAAAATTTTATAAATTGGCTAATATTTTACTTGCATGTTGGGAATGGCTAGGAGTTGAGGTTTCACAATGTTAACCTTTAAAATAATGAACAAACGATACTAAAAGACATTTTTAAAAGGTTTTGATTGTTCTTGATAGTGGGAATGTATGTGCTTGGAATACAAAAATCTTAGTTTGGATTTTTAACGGCTTTCTAATGACATGCGTGCGTAAAGTAACCTAATTTTATAATTTTCCAACACTAATAAGAAATTATGTAAAATTGATTTTTAACGTCATTTGAACATTATTTACTGGGGTTACCATAATAAAACATGAACTTTTAGTCGTTTCCAACATTCATGTCAAATATTAGGCGGATCTCTAAACTTTGAAATTGTTATGTCAAAATAGCTCATTTCCATATGTGAACTCCTTTGGAAATTTACCAATTTTGACATGAAAATTAATTTTTTTCAAATTGGCTAATATTTTACAAGCATGTTGGGAATGGCTAAAAATTGAGATTTCATAATGTTAAACCCTTGAAATAATGATCAAATGACACTAAAACGCACTTTTAAAAGTATTGATTTTCTTGTTCATGGGGATGTATGTGCTTTCGAATGGAAATATCTTAGATTGGATTTCTAGCACTTTTTCACCACATGCATGCAGAAAGAAAACCAATTTGATAATTTTCAAACACTACTAACAACACAAAGTAAAATTGAGTTTTAACGTCATATGGAAATTAGTTATCGAGATTACCATTATAAAACTTATACTTTTAACCATTTCCAACTTGCATATCAAATATTACTTGATTTGAAACTTTGAAATTTTCACCTGAAATTGCAACTTTGGAAATTGACCAAGTTTGACCATAAAATTAAAATTTTATAAATTGGCTAATATTTTACTTGCATGTTGGGAATGGCTAGAGTTGAGGTTTCACAATGTTAACCTTTAAAATAATGAACAAACGATACTAAAAGACATTTTTAAAAGGTTTTGATTGTTCTTGATAGTGGGAATGTATGTGCTTGGAATACAAAAATCTTAGTTTGGATTTTTAACGGTTTCTAATGACATGCGTGCGTAAAGTAACCTAATTTTATAATTTTCCAACACTAATAAGAAATTATGTAAAATTGATTTTTAACGTCATTTGAACATTATTTACCGGGGTTACCATAATAAAACATGAACTTTTAGTCGTTTCCAACATTCATGTCAAATATTAGGCGGATCTCTAAACTTTGAAATTGTTATGTCAAAATAGCTCATTTCCATATGTTAACTCCTTTGGAAATTTACCAATTTTGACATGAAAATTAAATTTTTTCAAATTGGCTAATATTTTACAAGCATGTTGGGAATGGCTAAAAATTGATATTTCATAATGTTAAACCCTTGAAATAATGATCAAATGACACTAAAACGCACTTTTAAAAGTATTGATTTTCTTGTTCATGGGGATGTATGTGCTTTCGAATGGAAATATCTTAGATTGGATTTCTAGCACTTTTTCACCACATGCATGCAGAAAGAAAACCAATTTGATAATTTTCAAACACTACTAACAACACAAAGTAAAATTGAGTTTTAACGTCATATGGAAATTAGTTATCGAGATTACCATTATAAAACTTATACTTTTAACCATTTCCAACTTGCATATCAAATATTACGGGATTTGAAACTTTGAAATTTTCACCGAAATTGCAACTTTGGAAATTGACCAAGTTTGACCATAAAATTAAAATTTTTTAAATTGGCTAATATTTTACTTGCATGTTGGGAATGGCTAGGAGTTGAGGTTTCACAATGTTAACCTTTAAAATAATGAACAAACGATACTAAAAGACATTTTTAAAAGGTTTTGATTGTTCTTGATAGTGGGAATGTATGTGCTTGGAATACAAAAATCTTAGTTTGGATTTTTAACAGCTTCTAATGACATGCGTGCGTAAAGTAACCTAATTTTATAATTTTCCAACACTAATAAGAAATTATGTAAAATTGATTTTTAACGTCATTTGAACATTATTTACCAGGGTTACCATAATAAAACATGAACTTTTAGTCGTTTCCAACATTCATGTCAAATATTAGGCGGATCTCTAAACTTTGAAATTGTTATGTCAAAATAGCTCATTTCCATATGTTAACTCCTTTGGAAATTTACCAATTTTGACATGAAAATTAAATTTTTTCAAATTGGCTAATATTTTACAAGCATGTTGGGAATGGCTAAAAATTGAGATTTCATAATGTTAAACCCTTGAAATAATGATCAAATGACACTAAAACGCACTTTTAAAAGTATTGATTTTCTTGTTCATGGGGATGTATGTGCTTTCGAATGGAAATATCTTAGATTGGATTTCTAGCACTTTTTCACCACGTGCATGCGTAAAGAAAACCAATTTGATAATTTTCAAACACTACTAACAACACAAAGTAAAATTGAGTTTTAACGTCATATGGAAATTAGTTATCGAGATTACCATTATAAAACTTATACTTTTAACCATTTCCAACTTGCATATCAAATATTACTTGATTTGAAACTTTGAAATTTTCACCCGAAATTGCAACTTTGGAAATTGACCAAGTTTGACCATAAAATTAAAATTTTTTAAATTGGCTAATATTTTACTTGCATGTTGGGAATGGCTAGAGTTGAGGTTTCACAATGTTAACCTTTAAAATAATGAACAAACGATACTAAAAGACATTTTTAAAAGGTTTTGATTGTTCTTGATAGTGGGAATGTATGTGCTTGGAATACAAAAATCTTAGTTTGGATTTTTAACAGTTTCTAATGACATGCGTGCAGAAAGTAACCTAATTTTATAATTTTCCAACACTAATAAGAAATTATGTAAAATTGATTTTTAACGTCATTTGAACATTATTTACCGTGGTTACCATAATAAAACATGAACTTTTAGTCGTTTCCAACATTCATGTCAAATATTAGGCGGATCTCTAAACTTTGAAATTGTTATGTCAAAATAGCTCATTTCCATATGTTAACTCCTTTGGAAATTTACCAATTTTGACATGAAAATTAAATTTTTTCAAATTGGCTAATATTTTACAAGCATGTTGGGAATGGCTAAAAATTGAGATTTCATAATGTTAAACCCTTGAAATAATGATCAAATGACACTAAAACGCACTTTTAAAAGTATTGATTTTCTTGTTCATGGGGATGTATGTGCTTTCGAATGGAAATATCCTAGATTGGATTTCTAGCACTTTTTCACCACATGCATGCGTAAAGAAAACCAATTTGATAATTTTCAAACACTACTAACAACACAAAGTAAAATTGAGTTTTAACGTCATATGGAAATTAGTTATCGAGATTACCATTATAAAACTTATACTTTTAACCATTTCCAACTTGCATATCAAATATTAGTGGATTTGAAACTTTGAAATTTTCACCCGAAATTGAAACTTTGGAAATTGACCAAGTTTGACCATAAAATTAAAATTTTTTAAATTGGCTAATATTTTACTTGCATGTTGGGAATGGCTAGGAGTTGAGGTTTCACAATGTTAACCTTTAAAATAATGAAAAAAACGATACTAAAAGACATTTTTAAAAGGTTTTGATAGTTCTTGATAGTGGGAATGTATGTGCTTGGAATACAAAAATCTTAGTTTGGATTTTTAACAGTTTCTAATGACATGCGTGCAGAAAGTAACCTAATTTTATAATTTTCCAACACTAATAAGAAATTATGTAAAATTGAGTTTTAACTTCATTTGAACATTATTTACTGTGGTTACCATAATAAAACATGAACTTTTAGTCGTTTCCAACATTCATGTCAAATATTAGGCGGATCTCTAAAGTTTGAAATTGTTATGTCAAAATAGCTCATTTCCATATGTTAACTCCTTTGGAAATTTACCAATTTTGACATGAAAATTAAATTTTTTTCAAATTGGCTAATATTTTACAAGCATGTTGGGAATGGCTAAAAATTGATATTTCATAATGTTAAACCCTTGAAATAATGATCAAATGACACTAAAACGCACTTTTAAAAGTATTGATTTTCTTGTTCATGGGGATGTATGTGCTTTCGAATGGAAATATCTTAGATTGGATTTCTAGCACTTTTTCACCACATGCATGCAGAAAGAAAACCAATTTGATAATTTTCAAACACTACTAACAACACAAAGTAAAATTGAGTTTTAACGTCATATGGAAATTAGTTATCGAGATTACCATTATAAAACTTATACTTTTAACCATTTCCAAATTGCATATCAAATATTACTTGATTTGAAACTTTGAAATTTTCACCGAAATTGCAACTTTGGAAATTGACCAAGTTTGACCATAAAATTAAAATTTTTTAAATTGGCTAATATTTTACTTGCATGTTGGGAATGGCTAGGAGTTGAGGTTTCACAATGTTAACCTTTAAAATAATGAACAAACGATACTAAAAGACATTTTTAAAAGGTTTTGATTGTTCTTGATAGTGGGAATGTATGTGCTTGGAATACAAAAATCTTAGTTTGGATTTTTAACAGCTTTCTAATGACATGCGTGCGTAAAAGTAACCTAATTTTATAATTTTCCAACACTAATAAGAATTATGTAAAATTGAGTTTTAACTTCATTTGAACATTATTTACTGTGGTTACCATCATAAAACATGAACTTAGCGTTTCCAACATTCATGTCAAATATTAGGCGGATCTCTAAATTTGAAATTGTTATGTCAAAATAGCTCTTTTTATTTCCATATGTTAACACCTTTGGAAATTTACCAATTTTGACATGAAAATTAAATTTTTTTCAAATTGGCTAATATTTTACAAGCATGTTGGGAATGGCTAAAAATTGAGATTTCATAATGTTAAACCCTTGAAATAATGATCAAATGACACTAAAACGCACTTTTAAAATTATTGATTTTCTTGTTCATGGGGATGTATGTGCTTTCGAATGGAAATATCTTAGATTGGATTTCTAGCACTTTTTCACCACATGCATGCAGAAAAGAAAACCAATTTGATAATTTTCAAACACTACTAACAACACAAAGTAAAATTGAGTTTTAACGTCATATGGAAATTAGTTATCGAGATTACCATTCTAAAACTTATACTTTTAACCATTTCCAACTTGCATATCAAATATTACTTGATTTGAAACTTTGAAATTTTCACCCGAAATTGCAACTTTGGAAATTGACCAAGTTTGACCATAAAATTAAATTTTTTTAAATTGGCTAATATTTTACTTGCATGTTGGGAATGGCTAGGAGTTGAGGTTTCACAATGTTAACCTTTAAAATAATGAACAAACGATACTAAAAGACATTTTTAAAAGGTTTTGATTGTTCTTGATAGTGGGAATGTATGTGCTTGGAATACAAAAATCTTAGTTTGGATTTTTAACAGCTTCTAATGACATGCGTGCGGAAAGTAACCTAATTTTATAATTTTCCAACACTAATAAGAATAATGTAAAATTGAGTTTTAACTTCATTTGAACATTATTTACCGGGGTTACCATCATAAAACTTTGAAATTGTTATGTCAAAATAGCTCTTTTTATATTTCCATATGTTAACACCTTTGGAAATTTACCAATTTTGACATGAAAATTAAATTTTTTCAAATTGGCTAATATTTTACAAGCATGTTGGGAATGGCTAAAAATTGAGATTTCATAATGTTAAACCCTTGAAATAATGATCAAATGACACTAAAACGCACTTTTAAAATTATTGATTTTCTTGTTCATGGGGATGTATGTGCTTTCGAATGGAAATATCCTAGATTGGATTTCTAGCACTTTTTCACCACATGCATGCAGAAAGAAAACCAATTTGATAATTTTCAAACACTACTAACAACACAAAGTAAAATTGAGTTTTAACGTCATATGGAAATTAGTTATCGAGATTACCATTCGAAAACTTATACTTTTAACCATTTCCAACTTGCATATCAAATATTACTTGATTTGAAACTTTGAAATTTTCACCTCGAAATTGCAACTTTGGAAATTGACCAAGTTTGACCATAAAATTAAATTTTTTTAAATTGGCTAATATTTTACTTGCATGTTGGGAATGGCTAGGAGTTGAGGTTTCACAATGTTAACCTTTAAAATAATGAACAAACGATACTAAAAGACATTTTTAAAAGGTTTTGATTGTTCTTGATAGTGGGAATGTATGTGCTTGGAATACAAAAATCTTAGTTTGGATTTTTAACAGTTTCTAATGACATGCGTGCAGAAAGTAACCTAATTTTATAATTTTCCAACACTAATAAGAATAATGTAAAATTGAGTTTTAACTTCATTTGAACATTATTTACCAGGGTTACCATCATAAAACTTTGAAATTGTTATGTCAAAATAGCTCTTTTTATTTCCATATGTTAACACCTTTGGAAATTTACCAATTTTGACATGAAAATTAAATTTTTTCAAATTGGCTAATATTTTACAAGCATGTTGGGAATGGCTAAAAATTGAGATTTCATAATGTTAAACCCTTGAAATAATGATCAAATGACACTAAAACGCACTTTTAAAATTATTGATTTTCTTGTTCATGGGGATGTATGTGCTTTCGAATGGAAATATCCTAGATTGGATTTCTAGCACTTTTTCACCACATGCATGCAGAAAGAAAACCAATTTGATAATTTTCAAACACTACTAACAACACAAAGTAAAATTGAGTTTTAACATCATATGGAAATTAGTTATCGAGATTACCATTCGAAAACTTATACTTTTAACCATTTCCAACTTGCATATCAAATATTACTTGATTTGAAACTTTGAAATTTTCACCTGAAATTGCAACTTTGGAAATTGACCAAGTTTGACCATAAAATTAAATTTTTTTAAATTGGCTAATATTTTACTTGCATGTTGGGAATGGCTAGAGTTGAGGTTTCACAATGTTAACCTTTAAAATAATGAACAAACGATACTAAAAGACATTTTTAAAAGGTTTTGATTGTTCTTGATAGTGGGAATGTATGTGCTTGGAATACAAAAATCTTAGTTTGGATTTTTAACAGTTTCTAATGACATGCGTGCGTAAAGTAACCTAATTTTATAATTTTCCAACACTAATAAGAAATTATGTAAAATTGAGTGTTAACTTCATTTGAACATTATTTACTGTGGTTACCATAATAAAACATTGAAATTGTCGTTCCAACATTCATGTCAAAATAGGCGGATCTTAAAACTTTTTATTTCCATATGTTAACACCTTTGGAAATTTACCAATTTTGACATGAAAATTAAATTTTTTCAAATTGGCTAATATTTTACAAGCATGTTGGGAATGGCTAAAAATTGAGATTTCATAATGTTAAACCCTTGAAATAATGATCAAATGACACTAAAACGCACTTTTAAAATTATTGATTTTCTTGTTCATGGGGATGTATGTGCTTTCGAATGGAAATATCCTAGATTGGATTTCTAGCACTTTTTCACCACATGCATGCAGAAAGAAAACCAATTTGATAATTTTCAAACACTACTAACAACACAAAGTAAAATTGAGTTTTAACGTCATATGGAAATTAGTTATCGAGATTACCATTCGAAAACTTATACTTTTAACCATTTCCAACTTGCATATCAAATATTACTTGATTTGAAACTTTGAAATTTTCACCTGAAATTGCAACTTTGGAAATTGACCAAGTTTGACCATAAAATTAAATTTTTTTAAATTGGCTAATATTTTACTTGCATGTTGGGAATGGCTAGGAGTTGAGGTTTCACAATGTTAACCTTTAAAATAATGAACAAACGATACTAAAAGACATTTTTAAAAGGTTTTGATTGTTCTTGATAGTGGGAATGTATGTGCTTGGAATACAAAAATCTTAGTTTGGATTTTTAACAGTTTCTAATGACATGCGTGCAGAAAGTAACCTAATTTTATAATTTTCCAACACTAATAAGAAATTATGTAAAATTGATTTTTAACGTCATTTGAACATTATTTACCAGGGTTACCATAATAAAACATGAACTTTTAGTCGTTTCCAACATTCATGTCAAATATTAGGCGGAACTCTAAACTTTGAAATTGTTATGTCAAAATAGCTCATTTCCATATGTTAACTCCTTTGGAAATTTACCAATTTTGACATGAAAATTAAATTTTTTCAAATTGGCTAATATTTTACAAGCATGTTGGGAATGGCTAAAAATTGAGATTTCATAATGTTAAACCCTTGAAATAATGATCAAATGACACTAAAACGCACTTTTAAAAGTATTGATTTTCTTGTTCATGGGGATGTATGTGCTTTCGAATGGAAATATCTTAGATTGGATTTCTAGCACTTTTTCACCACATGCATGCAGAAAGAAAACCAATTTGATAATTTTCAAACACTACTAACAACACAAAGTAAAATTGAGTTTTAACGTCATATGGAAATTAGTTATCGAGATTACCATTATAAAACTTATACTTTTAACCATTTCCAACTTGCATATCAAATATTACTTGATTTGAAACTTTGAAATTTTCACCAGAAATTGCAACTTTGGAAATTGTCCAAGTTTGACCATAAAATTAAAATTTTTTAAATTGGCTAATATTTTACTTGCATGTTGGGAATGGCTAGGAGTTGAGGTTTCACAATGTTAACCTTTAAAATAATGAACAAACGATACTAAAAGACATTTTTAAAAGGTTTTGATTGTTCTTGATAGTGGGAATGTATGTGCTTGGAATACAAAAATCTTAGTTTGGATTTTTAATGAGTTTCTAATGACATGCGTGCGAAAAGTAACCTAATTTTATAATTTTCCAACACTAATAAGAAATTATGTAAAATTGATTTTTAACGTCATTTGAACATTATTTACCGGGGTTACCATAATAAAACATGAACTTTTAGTCGTTTCCAACATTCATGTCAAATATTAGGCGGATCTCTAAACTTTGAAATTGTTATGTCAAAATAGCTCATTTCCATATGTTAACTCCTTTGGAAATTTACCAATTTTGACATGAAAATTAAATTTTTTCAAATTGGCTAATATTTTACAAGCATGTTGGGAATGGCTAAAAATTGAGATTTCATAATGTTAAACCCTTGAAATAATGATCAAATGACACTAAAACGCACTTTTAAAAGTATTGATTTTCTTGTTTATGGGGATGTATGTGCTTTCGAATGGAAATATCCTAGATTGGATTTCTAGCACTTTTTCACCACATGCATGCGAAAGAAAACCAATTTGATAATTTTCAAACACTACTAACAACACAAAGTAAAATTGAGTTTTAACGTCATATGGAAATTAGTTATCGAGATTACCATTATAAAACTTATACTTTTAACCATTTCCAACTTGCATATCAAATATTACTTGATTTGAAACTTTGAAATTTTCACCTCGAAATTGCAACTTTGGAAATTGACCAAGTTTGACCATAAAATTAAAATTTTTTAAATTGGCTAATATTTTACTTGCATGTTGGGAATGGCTAGGAGTTGAGGTTTCACAATGTTAACCTTTAAAATAATGAACAAACGATACTAAAAGACATTTTTAAAAGGTTTTGATTGTTCTTGATAGTGGGAATGTATGTGCTTGGAATACAAAAATCTTAGTTTGGATTTTTAACGATTTCAATGACATGCGTGCAGAAAGTAACCTAATTTTATAATTTTCCAACACTAATAAGTAATTATGTAAAATTGAGTATTAACTTCATTTGAACATTATTTACTAGGGTTACCATAATAAAACATGAACTTTTAGTCGTTTCCAACATTCATGTCAAATATTAGGCGGATCTCTAAACTTTGAAATTGTTATGTCAAAATAGCTCTTTTTATTTCCATATGTTAACACTTTTGGAAATTTACCAATTTTGACATGAAAATTAAATTTTTTCAAATTGGCTAATATTTTACAAGCATGTTGGGAATGGCTAAAAATTGAGATTTCATAATGTTAAACCCTTGAAATAATGATCAAATGACACTAAAACGCACTTTTAAAATTATTGATTTTCTTGTTCATGGGGATGTATGTGCTTTCGAATGGAAATATCCTAGATTGGATTTCTAGCACTTTTTCACCACATGCATGCGGAAAGAAAACCAATTTGATAATTTTCAAACACTACTAACAACACAAAGTAAAATTGAGTTTTAACGTCATATGGAAATTAGTTATCGAGATTACCATTATAAAACTTATACTTTTAACCATTTCCAACTTGCATATCAAATATTACTTGATTTGAAACTTTGAAATTTTCACCTGAAATTGCAACTTTGGAAATTGACCAAGTTTGACCATAAAATTAAAATTTTTTAAATTGGCTAATATTTTACTTGCATGTTGGGAATGGCTAGGAGTTGAGGTTTCACAATCTTAACCTTTAAAATAATGAACAAACGATACTAAAAGACATTTTTAAAAGGTTTTGATTGTTCTTGATAGTGGGAATGTATGTGTTTGGAATACAAAAATCTTAGTTTGGATTTTTAACAGTTTCTAATGACATGCGTGCAGAAAGTAACCTAATTTTATAATTTTCCAACACTAATAAGTAATTATGTAAAATTGAGTATTAACTTCATTTGAACATTATTCGTGGAAGTTACCATAATAAAACATGAACTTTTAGTCGTTTCCAACATTCATGTCAAATATTAGGCGGATCTCTAAACTTTGAAATTGTTATGTCAAAATAGCTCATTTCCATATATTAACACCTTTGGAAATTTATCAATTTTAACATGAAAATTAAATTTTTTTCAAATAGGCTAATACTTTACAAGCATGTTGGGAATGGCTAATAATTGAGATTTCATAATGTTAAACCCTTGAAATAATGATCAAATGACACTAAAACGCACTTTTAAAAGTATTGATTTTCTTGTTCATGGGGATGTATGTGCTTTCGAATGGAAATATCCTAGATTGGATTTCTAGCACTTTTTCACCACATGCATGCGAAAGAAAAAAACCAATTTGATAATTTTCAAACACTACTAACAACACAAAGTAAAATTGAGTTTTAACGTCATATGGAAATTAGTTATCGAGATTACCATTATAAAACTTATACTTTTAACCATTTTCAACTTGCATATCAAATATTAGGGGATTTGAAACTTTGAAATTTTCACTCCGAAATTGCAACTTTGGAAATTGACCAAGTTTGACCATAAAATTAAAATTTTTTAAATTGGCTAATATTTTACTTGCATGTTGGGAATGGCTAGGAGTTGAGGTTTCACAATGTTAACCTTTAAAATAATGAACAAACGATACTAAAAGACATTTTTAAAAGGTTTTGATTGTTCTTGATAATGGGAATGTATGTGCTTGGAATACAAATATCTTAGTTTGGATTTTCAACCTTTCTAATGACATGCGTGCAAAGTAACCTAATTTTATAATTTTCCAACACTAATAAGAAATTATGTAAAATTGAGTTTTAACTTCATTTGAACATTATTTACCAGGGGTACCATAATAAAAACATGAACTTTTAGTCGTTTCCAACATTCATGTCAAATAATAATAAGATCTCTAAACTTTGAAATTGTTATGTCAAAATAGCTCATTTCCATATATTAACACCTTTGGAAATTTATCAATTTTAACATGAAAAATTAAATTTTTTCAAATAGGCTAATACTTTACAAGCATGTTGGGAATGGCTATTAATTGAGATTTCATAATGTTAAACCCTTGAAATAATGATCAAATGACACTAAAACGCACTTTTAAAAGTATTGATTTTCTTGTTCATGGGGATGTATGTGCTTTCGAATGGAAATATCTTAGATTGGATTTCTAGCACTTTTTCACCACATGCATGCAGAAAAAAACCAATTTGATAATTTTCAAACACTACTAACAACACAAAGTAAAATTGAGTTTTAACGTCATATGGAAATTAGTTATCGAGATTACCATTATAAAACTTATACTTTTAACCATTTCCAACTTGCATATCAAATATTAGGGGATTTGAAAGTTTGAAATTTTCACTGAAAATTGCAACTTTGAAATTGACCAAGTTTGACCATAAAATTAAAATTTTTTAAATTGGCTAATATTTTACTTGCATGTTGGGAATGGCTGTGAGTTGAGGTTTCACAATGTTAACCTTTAAAATAATGAACAAACGATACTAAAAGACATTTTTAAAAGGTTTTGATTGTTCTTGATAATGGGAATGTATGTGCTTGGAATACAAATATCTTAGTTTGGATTTTCAACAGCTTTCTAATGACATGCGTGCGAGAAAGTAACCTAATTTTATAATTTTCCAACACTAATAAGAAATTATGTAAAATTGAGTTTTAACTTCATTTGAACATTATTTACTGGGGTTACCATAATAAAACATGAACTTTTAGTCGTTTCCAACATTCATGTCAAATAATAGGGGATCTACTAAACTTTGAAATTGTTATGTCAAAATAGCTCATTTCCATATATTAACACCTTTGGAAATTTATCAATTTTAACATGAAAATTAAATTTTTTCAAATTGGCTAATATTTTACAAGCATGTTGGGAATGGCTATTAATTGAGATTTCATAATGTTAAACCCTTGAAATAATGATCAAATGACACTAAAACGCACTTTTAAAAGTATTGATTTTCTTGTTCATGGGGATGTATGTGCTTTCGAATGGAAATATCTTAGATTGGATTTCTAGCACTTTTTCACCACATGCATACGAAAAGAAAACCAATTTGATAATTTTCAAACACTATTAACAACACAAAGTAAAATTGAGTTTTAACGTCATATGGAAATTAGTTATCGAGATTACCATTATAAAACTTATACTTTTAACCATTTCCAACTTGCATATCAAATATTAGGGGATTTGAAACTTTGAAATTTTCACCTGAAATTGCAACTTTGGAAATTGACCAAGTTTGACCATAAAATTAAAATTTTTTAAATTGGCTAATATTTTACTTGCATGTTGGGAATGGCTAGGAGTTGAGGTTTCACAATGTTAACCTTTAAAATAATGAACAAACGATACTAAAAGACATTTTTAAAAGGTTTTGATTGTTCTTGATAGTGGGAATGTATGTGCTTGGAATACAAAAATCTTAGTTTGGATTTTCAACGATTTCTAATGACATGCGTGCGAAAAGTAACCTAATTTTATAATTTTCCAACACTAATAAGAAATTATGTAAAATTGAGTTTTAACTTCATTTGAACATTATTTACTGTGGTTACCATAATAAAACATGAACTTTTAGTCGTTTCCAACATTCATGTCAAATATTAGGCGGATCTCTAAACTTTGAAATTGTTATGTCAAAATAGCTCATTTCCATATATTAACACCTTTGGAAATTTATCAATTTTAACATGAAAATTAAATTTTTTCAAATAGGCTAATACTTTACAAGCATGTTGGGAATGGCTATTAATTGAGATTTCATAATGTTAAACCCTTGAAATAATGATCAAATGACACTAAAACGCACTTTTAAAAGTATTGATTTTCTTGTTCATGGGGATGTATGTGCTTTCGAATGGAAATATCTTAGATTGGATTTCTAGCACTTTTTCACCACATGCATGCGAAAGAAAACCAATTTGATAATTTTCAAACACTACTAACAACACAAAGTAAAATTGAGTTTTAACGTCATATGGAAATTAGTTATCGAGATTACCATTATAAAACTTATACTTTTAACCATTTCCAACTTGCATATCAAATATTAGGGGATTTTGAAACTTTGAAATTTTCACCTCGAAATTGCAACTTTGGAAATTGACCAAGTTTGACCATAAAATTAAAATTTTTTAAATTGGCTAATATTTTACTTGCATGTTGGGAATGGCTAGGAGTTGAGGTTTCACAATGTTAACCTTTAAAATAATGAACAAACGATACTAAAAGACATTTTTAAAAGGTTTTGATTGTTCTTGATAATGGGAATGTATGTGCTTGGAATACAAATATCTTAGTTTGGATTTTCAACAAGTTTCTAATGACATGCGTGCAGAAAGTAACCTAATTTTATAATTTTCCAACACTAATAAGAAATTATGTAAAATTGAGTTTTAACTTCATTTGAACATTATTTACCAGGGGTACCATAATAAAACATGAACTTTTAGTCGTTTCCAACATTCATGTCAAATAATAGGCGGATCTCTAAACTTTGAAATTGTTATGTCAAAATAGCTCATTTCCATATATTAACACCTTTGGAAATTTATCAATTTTAACATGAAAATTAAATTTTTTCAAATAGGCTAATACTTTACAAGCATGTTGGGAATGGCTATTAATTGAGATTTCATAATGTTAAACCCTTGAAATAATGATCAAATGACACTAAAACGCACTTTTAAAAGTATTGATTTTCTTGTTCATGGGGATGTATGTGCTTTCGAATGGAAATATCTTAGATTGGATTTCTAGCACTTTTTCACCACATGCATGCGGAAAAGAAAACCAATTTGATAATTTTCAAACACTACTAACAACACAAAGTAAAATTGAGTTTTAACATCATATGGAAATTAGTTATCGAGATTACCATTATAAAACTTATACTTTTAACCATTTCCAACTTGCATATCAAATATTAGGGGATTTGAAACTTTGAAATTTTCACCTCGAAATTGCAACTTTGGAAATTGACCAAGTTTGACCATAAAATTAAAATTTTATAAATTGGCTAATATTTTACTTGCATGTTGGGAATGGCTAGAGTTGAGGTTTCACAATGTTAACCTTTAAAATAATGAACAAACGATACTAAAAGACATTTTTAAAAGGTTTTGATTGTTCTTGATAGTGGGAATGTATGTGCTTGGAATACAAAAATCTTAGTTTGGATTTTCAACGAGTTTCTAATGACATGCGTGCAGAAAGTAACCTAATTTTATAATTTTCCAACACTAATAAGAAATTATGTAAAATTGAGTTTTAACTTCATTTGAACATTATTTACCAGGGGTACCATAATAAAACATGAACTTTTAGTCGTTTCCAACATTCATGTCAAATATTAGGTGGATCTCTAAACTTTGAAATTGTTATGTCAAAATAGGTCATTTCCATATATTAACACCTTTGGAAATTTACCAATTTTGACATGAAAATTAAATTTTTTCAAATTGGCTAATATTTTACAAGCATGTTGGGAATGGCTATTAATTGAGATTTCATAATGTTATACCCTTGAAATAATGATCAAATGACACTTAAAACGCACTTTTAAAAGTATTGATTTTCTTGTTCATGGGGATGTATGGTGCTTTCGAATGGAAATATCTTAGATTGGATTTCTAGCACTTTTTCACCACATGCATGCGAAAGAAAACCAATTTGATAATTTTCAAACACTATTAACAACACAGTAAAATTGAGTTTTAACGTCATATGGAAATTAGTTATCGAGATTACCATTATAAAACTTATACTTTTAACCATTTCAACTTGCATATCAAATATTAGGGGATTTGAAACTTTGAAATTTTCTTTATTATTTCCCAATTTTTTTTTATTTTCTCCTTCCCGGTTGTGGTTTCCAATGTTAACCTTTAAAATAATGAACAAACGATACTAAAAGATATTCTTAAAACGTTTTGATTGTTCTTGATAGTGGGAATGTACGTGCTTGGAATACAAAAATCTTAGTTTGGATTTTCAACAGTTTCTAATGACATGCGTGCAGAAAGTAACCTAATTTTATAATTTTCCAACACTAATAAGTAATTATGTAAAATTGAGTATTAACTTCATTTGAACATTATTTACCGGGGTACCATAATAAAACATGAACTTTTAGTCGTTTCCAACATTCATGTCAAATATTAGGCGGATCTCTAAACTTTGAAATTGTTATGTCAAAATAGCTCATTTCCATATATTAACACCTTTGGAAATTTACCAATTTTGACATGAAAATTAAATTTTTTCAAATTGGCTAATATTTTACAAGCATGTTGGGAATGGCTATTAATTGAGATTTCATAATGTTAAACCCTTGAAATAATGATCAAATGACACTAAAACGCACTTTTAAAAGTATTGATTTTCTTGTTCATGGGGATGTATGTGCTTTCGAATGGAAATATCTTAGATTGGATTTCTAGCACTTTTTCACCACATGCATGCAGAAAAGAAAACCAATTTGATAATTTTCAAACACTACTAACAACACAAAGTAAAATTGAGTTTTAACGTCATATGGAAATTAGTTATCGAGATTACCATTATAAAACTTATACTTTTAACCATTTCCAACTTGCATATCAAATATTAGGGGATTTGAAACTTTGAAATTTTCACCTGAAATTGCAACTTTGGAAATTGACCAAGTTTGACCATAAAATTAAAATTTTTTAAATTGGCTAATATTTTACTTGCATGTTGGGAATGGCTAGGAGTTGAGGTTTCACAATGTTAACCTTTAAAATAATGAACAAACGATACTAAAAGACATTTTTAAAAGGTTTTGATTGTTCTTGATAATGGGAATGTATGTGCTTGGAATACAAAAATCTTAGTTTGGATTTTCAACGGTTTCTAATGACATGCGTGCGAAAGTAACCTAATTTTATAATTTTCCAACACTAATAAGAAATTATGTAAAATTGAGTTTTAACTTCATTTGAACATTATTTACCAGGGTTACCATAATAAAACATGAACTTTTAGTCGTTTCCAACATTCATGTCAAATATTAGGCGGATCTCTAAACTTTGAAATTGTTATGTCAAAATAGCTCATGTCCATATGTTAACTCCTTTGGAAATTTACCAATTTTGACATGAAAATTAAATTTTTTCAAATTGGCTAATATTTTACAAGCATGTTGGGAATGGCTAAAAATTGATATTTCATAATGTTAAACCCTTGAAATAATGATCAAATGACACTAAAACGCACTTTTAAAAGTATTGATTTTCTTGTTCATGGGGATGTATGTGCTTTCGAATGGAAATATCTTAGATTGGATTTCTAGAACTTTTTCACCACATGCATGCAGAAAGAAAACCAATTTGATAATTTTCAAACACTACTAACAACACAAAGTAAAATTGAGTTTTAACGTCATATGGAAATTAGTTATCGAGATTACCATTATAAAACTTATACTTTTAACCATTTCCAACTTGCATATCAAATATTAGGGGATTTGAAAGTTTGAAATTTTCACCGAAATTGCAACTTTGGAAATTGACCAAGTTTGACCATAAAATTAAAATTTTTTAAATTGGCTAATATTTTACTTGCATGTTGGGAATGGCTAGGAGTTGAGGTTTCACAATGTTAACCTTTAAAATAATGAACAAACGATACTAAAAGACATTTTTAAAAGGTTTTGATTGTTCTTGATAATGGGAATGTATGTGCTTGGAATACAAATATCTTAGTTTGGATTTTCAACAGTTTCTAATGACATGCGTGCAGAAAGTAACCTAATTTTATAATTTTCCAACACTAATAAGAAATTATGTAAAATTGAGTTTTAACTTCATTTGAACATTATTTACCGGGGTACCATAATAAAACATGAACTTTTAGTCGTTTCCAACATTCATGTCAAATATTAGGCGGATCTCTAAACTTTGAAATTGTTATGTCAAAATAGCTCATTTCCATATATTAACACCTTTGGAAATTTACCAATTTTGACATGAAAATTAAATTTTTTCAAATTGGCTAATATTTTACAAGCATGTTGGGAATGGCTATTAATTGAGATTTCATAATGTTAAACCCTTGAAATAATGATCAAATGACACTAAAACGCACTTTTAAAAGTATTGATTTTCTTGTTCATGGGGATGTATGTGCTTTCGAATGGAAATATCTTAGATTGGATTTCTAGCACTTTTTCACCACATGCATGCAGAAAGAAAACCAATTTGATAATTTTCAAACACTACTAACAACACAAAGTAAAATTGAGTTTTAACATCATATGGAAATTAGTTATCGAGATTACCATTATAAAACTTATACTTTTAACCATTTCCAACTTGCATATCAAATATTAGGGGATTTGAAACTTTGAAATTTTCACCTGAAATTGCAACTTTGGAAATTGACCAAGTTTGACCATAAAATTAAAATTTTATAAATTGGCTAATATTTTACTTGCATGTTGGGAATGGCTAAGAGTTGAGGTTTCACAATGTTAACCTTTAAAATAATGAACAAACGATACTAAAAGACATTTTTAAAAGGTTTTGATTGTTCTTGATAGTGGGAATGTATGTGCTTGGAATACAAAAATCTTAGTTTGGATTTTCAACGCTTTCTAATGACATGCGTGCGAAAAGTAACCTAATTTTATAATTTTCCAACACTAATAAGAAATTATGTAAAATTGAGTTTTAACTTCATTTGAACATTATTTACTGTGTGGTTACCATAATAAAACATGAACTTTTAGTCGTTTCCAACATTCATGTCAAATATTAGGCGGATCTCTAAACTTTGAAATTGTTATGTCAAAATAGCTCATTTCCATATGTTAACTCCTTTGGAAATTTACCAATTTTGACATGAAAATTAAATTTTTTCAAATTGGCTAATATTTTACAAGCATGTTGGGAATGGCTAAAAATTGATATTTCATAATGTTAAACCCTTGAAATAATGATCAAATGACACTAAAACGCACTTTTAAAAGTATTGATTTTCTTGTTCATGGGGATGTATGTGCTTTCGAATGGAAATATCTTAGATTGGATTTCTAGCACTTTTTCACCACATGCATGCAGAAAGAAAACCAATTTGATAATTTTCAAACACTACTAACAACACAAAGTAAAATTGAGTTTTAACGTCATATGGAAATTAGTTATCGAGATTACCATTATAAAACTTATACTTTTAACCATTTCCAACTTGCATATCAAATATTAGGATTTGAAACTTTGAAATTTTCACCTGAAATTGCAACTTTGGAAATTGACCAAGTTTGACCATAAAATTAAAATTTTATAAATTGGCTAATATTTTACTCGTATGTTGGGAATGGCTAAGAGTTGAGGTTTCACAATGTTAACCTTTAAAATAATGAACAAACGATACTAAAAGACATTTTTAAAAGGTTTTGATTGTTCTTGATAATGGGAATGTATGTGCTTGGAATACAAAAATCTTAGTTTGGATTTTCAACAGCTTCTAATGACACGCGTGCGTAAAGTAACCTAATTTTATAATTTTCCAACACTAATAAGAATTATGTAAAATTGAGTTTTAACTTCATTTGAACATTATTTACTGTGGTTACCATAATAAAACATGAACTTTTAGTCGTTTCCAACATTCATGTCAAATATTAGGCGGATCTCTAAACTTTGAAATTGTTATGTCAAAATAGCTCATTTCCATATGTTAACTCCTTTGGAAATTTACCAATTTTGACATGAAAATTAAATTTTTTCAAATTGGCTAATATTTTACAAGCATGTCAAATGGCTAAAAATTGATATTTCATAATGTTAAACCCTTGAAATAATGATCAAATGACACTAAAACGCACTTTTAAAAGTATTGATTTTCTTGTTCATGGGGATGTATGTGCTTTCGAATGGAAATATCTTAGATTGGATTTCTAGAACTTTTTCACCACATGCATGCGTAAAGAAAACCAATTTGATAATTTTCAAACACTACTAACAACACAAAGTAAAATTGAGTTTTAACGTCATATGAAATTAGTTATCGAGATTACCATTATAAAACTTATACTTTTAACCATTTCGAACTTGCATATCAAATATTAGTGGATTTGAAATTTTTGTAAATTTTCATCTGAAATTGCAACTTTGGAAATTGACCAAGTTTAGCCATAAAATTAAAATTTTTTAAATTGGCTAA